>APFE030830606.1:78656-106832 GCA_000404065.3 Pinus taeda | reverse complement strand
GGAGAACATGGTTGCCGGTCTGAATGATGATTGACAGATGCTGCTGATGATAGTTGTTGATGACTATCATAGTCTTGTTCTAAATATTTCGTCTCTATATTTTTTTATTATCAAGGTCATGTAACGACCTATTTTGGTTTCCCCACTATGCCTGGGATGGATGATGTAATGTTCTTGTTTTATCATGTGTAAACTTTTGGTGTATCCCCACTTGGATGGGTGGATGAGTCAATGTTGGTATATCCCCACGTGGTTGGGAGATGGATGTATGTATGAGTCCTTGGTGATAGGAAGGTCATTTATAATGTATAGAGTCCTGTCTTTCTTGTAGAACATCTTTTCGCAGCCCTTGCCTACAGTCAGGGGGAGCATGCACAACACATGAGAGCAGAGATTTCAGCTGTACTCAGGGGGAGCATAACCCTTTGCCCTTGATGACAAAGGGGGAGAGTGACTTGGGGTTGTCATCAAGTCCAAAGGGGGAGATTGTTGGTATTATGACACAGGTGTTGTCCTTGATGGCAACTCACTCAGATGACAGATCACAGTTCAGGCTCTTAGAATAAAGGAAAAAGAGATATACTCAGGTTCCACTTAACCAAGGTGTGTATACACGCGAGATCACCGATCAAAAAGCGCGTATGCGTATGCACGCACTTTCATGCAAGGAAAAGTGCGTACATGTGGGAAAACTTGTTTTTAGTCCATGGTATCTAGTCCCTGGTATTTGGACCTATGGTTTTTGGACCATGGTATTCCGTCCGAAGTGTTGAACCTAGGTATTGGGTCCCAAGTATTGGTTCTAAGTGGTTTTAGACCATGGTATTGAGTAAGGCCTAAGGCTATAAAAGGGGAAGGAGATCATTAGGCAAAGGCACTCACTCAAGTATTGAATATCTTATGAAGAGCAAGATCTAGAATAATGGTCATTGGGTTATGGTGCATAGCTGGATCTGAACCAAGGAGGAACGAGTGCTAGAAGAAGGATAAGTTCTATTGATGGGTCAAGATCTTAAGGCTTGAATAGTAGTATCTTTGTGTGATTTTGATCTGTTATATTTGGTGCATGACTTGATCCATAAATCTGATAATCTGGGTATAACTGATGTCTGAATATTTGGAAAGGGAAAATTGCCTTTTATAGATCTGTACGCAGGTTCGACACAGCAAAGGCGTGTATACACGCTGGCTCAGTGATTCAAAATAGCGTATATGCTGGTTTGCCTCAATACAGAAGCGTATGCATGCAGGTTCTTCATCTTGAAGTAGTGTACGTCTCATAAAATATGTTTTAGCTACTTCTATTTATTGCTACAGTATTCTAGGATCAGGATTGGTGTCTGGGTACTGTTACTGTATTCTGGTTACAACGTTTAGAGAAGTGATTGATTGATTCAGTTTTGGTTGGTACAAAAGGGATTGGTTGATGCAAATACATTTGATGTTATTTAGGGATCCAGTCTGAAAATTTATGAAACGTGGTCCCTGGAAGAAAAGAGAAGGTTGTAGCCTTCTGTAAATCAGCACCCACATACTAGTACATCAGCTAGTACAAGAGCTAAGGGGGTTGTAGCTCCCTTCTAGGAGAAGTTGGAGAACGAGAAAAGGTTATAGCCTTCTGTAGGTAGAAGCCTGCGTACTAGTATAAGACTGCACCAGTACAAAAATATTGTAAAAAGAAGTTTCTTATTTAAAGAAGATAGAGACGAATTGCAGCAGGTGGTTTTCACCCACATTGGGTTTACACCTTATATCTTGTGTTCATGTGTGTGATGATCTGTTCTGTTTTACTGCACCTATTTATTGTTCTTATGGTTAATGAAGTTCTGATGCACTGATTAAAGATCAACATTTAATGGATTAACTGAATCATGAGTTTACTGATATACGCTGGTTGCTTTAGATACAATTGCGTATATACGCGGGTTCCCATAACTGAAGTAGCGTATATATATCTATGAAAATGAAAATTGTTTGATTTAATAATACTGATTCACCCCCCTCTCAGTATTATTTCCAACAAGATGTACTCAAGAAGCTACAAGGATGACAGAGAGAGACATGCTTTCAAATAAGAATGAACGTATTGCATTCTTCGCTCATGCTAAAAAGAAGAATAATGCAGGTTCAAAGAAGCAATGTGAAGGAAGACTAAGATTCAAAGATGGAAGGAAGAGAAGATGCTTCATTTATAACAGGTTTGGCCACTATGCTAGGGAGTGTTCTAATAGAAGGGATATATACCTCGAGATGATGAAAACAACAACCACAACAATTTCAGAGGCAACAACAATCAAAGGAATGACAAATTCAACAAAGGAAAAAGGAATGCTCCCGCTCCTAAACACGGAAATGGTCAACCTCCCAAAAGATCAAGAAACTCCAGAGATGATGAATCTAATGTTGTAGATAACAAGCAAAAATAATTTTATCTTATATCTACCCTCTTTACTGTCTCTCCTCCGGATACCTTGGGAAATTGGTTGATTGATAGTGGTGCCTCAAGGCACTTCACTGGGTATAAGGAAGCTCTTTCAAATCTGAGAGAAAAAGATACAAATTTGGAAATCATTCTTGGAGATAATGCCACCTATCCCGTGAAAGGAGTTGAAAATGTTACTCTTCAATTAAATCAAGATAGCACCATTCATTTACAAGAAGTACTCTATGTACTCGATCTAAAGAAGAACCTGGTATCCATCTTGACAATGGAGGACAAATGATACAAGGTGGCATTCATCGATGGAAAGGTAAGTGTTTGGAAAAGCAATTTCAAAGAAGCATTTACTCTTGGATTCAGGGTTGATAGCCTATATCAAGTTGGAGGAAGCCCATTGGGAGCTATGTCTGCGACACATCTCTTCAATTCGAATTATGGCATCGGAGGTTTGCTCATCTCCATTATAAGGCTCTACCCGATATGAGGAAGATGGTGACAGGTATGCCCGAATTTAAAGTAGATCATGAAGGTGTTTTTCAGAGATGTGGCGAAGGAAAACATACAAGGGGACCATTCCCCTCAAGTGATAGCAAGACTACCGACATTTTGCAATTGGTTCATTATGATCTATTTGGTATGTTACCTGTAGCCTCTTTGGGAGGATATCTATATTATGCTATTTTTGTGGATGACTTCTCTTGCAAAACTTGGATTTATTTCTTGAAGAAGAAGGACGAAGTGTTCACATGGTTCCATTCTTTCAAAGCCTTGGTCGGGATTCAAACAGGGAAGAAGATCAAAATATTGAGGACCGATAATGGAAACAAATATGAATCAAATGAATTCAATGACTATTGTAGAGACGCTGGCATTAATAGGGAGACTACTACCACATATACTCCGGAGCAAAATGGTGTTGCTGAAAGGAAGAATCGTTCTATTATAGAAGCCACTCGTGCCATGCTTCATGATCAAAGCCTTCCGAAGCTCCTATGGGCAGAAGCTTCCAAAACTGCTGTGTATGTTCAAAATAGATGTCCTCATTGAGTGTTGGACTCCAAAATTGCCGAAAAAGTTTTCACTTGTAAGAAACTTGATGTTTCTCACTTTAGAATTTTTGGTAGCCCTGTGTATTTTCATGTGCCGAAAGAAAAGAGAAGCAAATTGGATGCATCTGGGAAGAAAGGACCATTTGTGGGCTACAGAAACTTCTAAGGCATATAGAATTTATGTGCCTGGTCAAAGAGAAGTGGAGATAAGTCATGACGTCACCTTCGATGAAGATGCTGCCCTTGGGAAGATTAGTAACCTTCCTGTTCCAAGGAAGGACAAAGAAGCAGATACAGGAAAGCAGGGAGAACCACAAGATGAGTTGATGCCTAATGTTGAAGGACCAGTGGATCCCAGTGATCCACCCCCTCATGAGCCCTCCTCCTCCAAAAGGAGACCCTCATGGCTTAGGGGAACTCTCGAAGATGTCGAGAGACATATTGCACGAAGGGGGACATTTCGCAAAAATAAGAAGCCGAATAGTAGGTACCAAGGGTACTTAGCTGCCATGAGCACCATTTTTTAAACTGAGCCTTGCACATTCGAAGAAGCTGTGAATCACCAAGTTTGGAAGGATGCTATGAATGAAGATCGTATGAGTCGATTATGAAGAATGATGTCTGGGATGTGGTCCCTAGACCCAAGGACAAATCCGTTGTCACCTCGAAATGGCTCTACAAGATCAAGCATGGAGTTGATCGAAGTGCTGAAAAGTTCAAGGCCAGGTTTGTTGCTCAAGGCTTCTCTCTAAAGGAAGGTGTGGACTATGATGACATCTAAACGGATAGTTTCCGTTATGAAACGGCCGGGTCACAAAGGAACGGTACCCGGGACGCAAACTCAGTGATTTAACACATTTTAAATGGATTTTAAATTTGTTTGGTGGTAAGACTTGAGAAAACTAAAAGATGAATTTTGTTCATGAAATGGAGATATCCACAACAATAACAACACTCCATTCAATTGTTTTTAATAGACACTATTACTGCAATTCCAATGCTTATTCCATTATAAGAAATGCCGGTTGCTCCAACATTTTAATCTACTCTTCCTGATATGTGCAGAGGGTATTTAGACTGAACAATAGAAATTATGTACAAGATACATTATTCAAAAGTACTCCGTTGTCATATGGATATTGGATATTAGACCAGTTATTCATTTAGATTTGTTTTATGCACCAGATAATCAATGTTGATACTGTCAAGAGTAGTATGCACATTTAATGCAAGGTCGACTTAATGGAGAGGAAGTTAAGCTGTCTGATGTATTTACAACAACACTTGGGAAAAAGTGGTCTCAGATATAGCTTGTTTCTAGTATAATATGGCTGTCCCAATAGTGTCCATGAAATAAGTGAAGAATGCAATAGCATGGTGAGTATAGGTATAGAGTGATGGCTCATATTACTATAACAGAACAACCCTACTGATGAAAGACTTTAAAATTCCTCTGATGAAAGAAATATTAAAGAATGTGCTCAAATGGAAATAAGCACATGTAAAGTTCTAAACTTGAATCTTTTAAGACTTAGCTGCTAAGAAGAAGAGTATGCACATTTAATGCAAGGTCGACTTAATGGAGAGGAAGTTAAGCTGTCTGTTGTATTTACAACAACACTTGGGAAAAAGTGGTCTCGGATACAACTTGTTTCTAGTATAATATGGCTGTCCCAATAGTGTTCATGAAATAAGTGAAGAATGCAATAGCATGGTGAGTCTAGAGTGATGGCTCATTTTACTGTAACAGAACAACCCTACTGATGAAAGACTTTAAAATTCCTCTGATGAAAGAAATATTAAAGAATGTGCTCAAATGGAAATAAGCACATGTAAAGTTCTAAACTTGAATCTTTTAAGACTTAGCTGCTAAGAAGAAGACTTAGCCTCCATTGGGTACCATTTTGATATAATGGATTGGTTCATGAGCCTACTTTGATCATATGTTGTCTTCCATCTATATTATAATGCTGTGTGTTTTGGAAACATGAATGAAAATCTTTAAAATTATGTTTAAAATCTTCAAAATTATGTTTTTTTTTTAATAAAAAAACTAAATATTTAATGTATTTTTTACAACGACCGAGTCATTGAAAACGAGCCGGCCGAGTCATTACCGTTTTGGAGTCGGAGTCGGAGTCATTGCTCGGCCGATTCGGAGTCGGAGTCGGAGTTTTAAAACTATGGCGTTGATTGAGTTGCAGTCAACGTTGATCAGACAACGTTTTACCTTGTTTGACTGCGATTTTTGTGGAAATATTTCTGTTTGGGCAGACCACATTCTTTGGCACAGAAATCGAGATTTTCTGTTCTGTTTGACCAGCGTTGACTGTAGGTTTGACGCTGCATTGACCAAGTTTGACCGATTTCTTCAGCATTGTTTTGGGCTGATTTGGACTGTTTTTGGAGGCAGAGTTGACTAGGTTTGACCGAGCTGAATTGGAGGATATTTACTGCTGGTTTGACCAGCATTGACTTTCTAGTTAGGGCATCCTATCGACTGTAGTTTGACTAGACTGTTTTACAGTGATTGACAAGTGAATTTTGTATATTGTACTCTCTCTCTCTCTCTGCTGAACTTTGAAGAATAATAAGAACACTTGATCAAAGGGTTTCCCCACATTGGGGTTTTTCTGTGGCATTCGCCAAATATTGTGTCCTCTTGTCTTGGCTTGTCTTCTGCTTTTTATTTATGTTCTATCTGCATTTACTATCATGTTAATGTGATTGCTAATCTGGAAATTGATATTGGGCTAATAAGAAAAATTGAAGTAAATTGCTTTTAAGCATAGAACATACCATTGTTATCTAAAATTAACACTTTAGCATTGAGTAGGCATGTTACCATTCAATTGGCATGTAGGAATGGTAATAGCCTAGGGTTTCACCATAGGTTGTGGGTGTTGACTAGGATCTAAATGACGACTTGTTGAGCATGATGTTAATGTAAGATGCTTTCCACATGGTTTTGTAATAGAACATGAGGTGGATGGATTCATCAACATAGCAAGCTCTTTCAACCTTTTCTCGGGATGGAGAAATTTTTCAACAATAGATTATCTGAAAAAGTTATTATGAATATATCCTTAACTAAGAGGGAGTGTTGAAATTTGTAGCTACAATTGGTATTCAAGTTGGCCCTAAAAAGAAAATGAAAAAGAATAAAATTTAAAATTTAAAATTGAATTTATTTTGCCTCCAAAAAGCCAAGTCTACCTCTTCCATTGGACATCAATTCGTTGCACTCAATTATCATATCTTTTGTTCATCTATGCGAAGGAGAAAGGAAAGAAACAACCTGAAGTTTGACCAGTCTAGTCGAAGCATTGACCAAGCATTTCATCTCTATTTGACTTCTCACATGTGGGAGCAGACGAAAGTTTTTTGTGTATCTTTTTGGGTAGCAGTCTGAATTCTGAGGAAGGTGTAGGGGGCTGAAATTGCTCAGTTTGACTAGGTTTGACCTGGGTTTGTTTACTAGGCAGTTTGAATCTAATTGACTGGAAAAATCAGATTGTATCTCTTGTTGAATTGAATAATTTCTCTAGGAAAAGGTTGCTGGGTTTTTCCCTAAAAGAGGGTTTTCCCAGGGTAAAAAATTGTCTCTTGTGTTAGGTTGTCTCTTTATTATCCTATTGTCATTATTGTTTTTGTTGTTGAGATCTTCTGTGTAATTGCTTAATGATAAATGTGAAGTTGGAACACAACAAGGATTAAATTAAGAAATCATTAGAAATAATTATCAGATAAGAAGGTCTTGAAAAAATCAACATGGTATCAGAGCGTATGGTGACAATATTCATTTATGTCTGTGACTAGATGGGAATTTTCAGATTTTAAGATTTCAAGGAAGATGACAGGTTGATCATTATGTGGAGTTGAAATATTCAATGTAGACCCATTTTTGAACATGTACTTAGATTTACTCTACATCATGATCAATAGGGTGATCATTGATGAAACACTTGATTTTGTATTTACAGTTATTTTTTTTTGTATAAAGCATGATTCATCATGATTTCAATCCGAGGATTTATGAATTATCTAATGATTTCAGTTCTAATGTTGTGTTTCATGATGGTTTTGATTTTTAACTTTGAATATTTTTTTTTTTAAATTAAAAAAATATATATTAAAAAATCTGGTGGATCCAAATCTGGATCCGTATCCATTTCCATTTCCTGGTGACTTAGCACAAGTGGAGTAAAATATCAATGTTGACTAGAAACATTTACATGTTTATCTGATATGATCAAGCATTAAAACTGTCAAGCTATTGTAAGTGAATTTGAAGGAAAATTTTGATGACATGCGTAAAAGTTAAAGATCAGTTTATCATCAGCAACTTTCCTAGTAGGGATATTGCTTCTTCCTGGTGAAGTGAAACAGTTTCCAACTTTCCGTTCTTTCTTTCTTTCTTTATTTTCATTCCTGTGAAAAGCACATATTTCTTTGACAGGCATCTGATGAAGTTGTTTATACTCTATATTCATCAGCTGTTGAACAGTTTGTTGTCTCTCGTACCTTTAGGGGACTCACGGGTTTTAGTTTTCTCTAACGAAGAGAATTCTGTTGCATTGGTATACAGGGCTTCATTAGTTTGCTTTGCCAGCAGCAGTGCAATTTTACATTGCGGTATCCCTTGGAAATGCATCTATTATTGTTCTCTTTCTCTCTTGCAAGTTGATATGTAATGGAAGTTTGACCGACAGAACTTAACTTGTACTGCAGAATATTTTGGGACAAGGATATTGTGAAATGAGATATGGATAATGGGGAGAGCACAATAAACTGTAATGGATAGTGAATAAAACGCTTTGTTCCTCTTTCTTTTATGTGTTCAACCTTTTAAGCAAATTACACCTCCAAAGTATAAAAAGGAATTGTCAATTAAATATGTTGAGACAATATTTATTATGACAAGATTCTCTGCTCTCTCTTTGGTTCTCTCATTATTGGTTTTTGTACATGCAAGAAGGAAACAGATAAATTGTTACTGATGCAATAACAATACTTTGTTTGTTGTTGCAGCTAAAATCAACAGTTGGTGAAGTCATGAGCTCACCTGCAATAACTTTGGCTGCTGAAAAGACTGTGTTAGGTTTGCCTTCAAAACCTGAAACGTTAATCAAAAGGAGACTGCTATATTTGGTTATCAAGGCTCATTTCTTTTAGCGTGTGGGTCAAAAGTTTTAGAATGTCAAAGGGAGTTGCTACCATATGTTTAATGGATTGAAATTTACTGACTGTCTTAATCAAGCACTGCAGATGCCGCTGTTCTGATGCTGAAAAACAAAATCCATCGAATTCCCATTGTAAATGATGGAGCCCAGGTTGTTGGTAAGTAGGATTGACCAACATTAACTTTTTATAAAATGTTTCGAGGATTGCTTGAAAATGTAGGAAGCTAATTCTTTGTTCCTGGGTGCAGGTATCGTCACTCGTACTGATATATTCAATGCACTGGAGGGCCTTCCTAACTGAATATGTCCTTTTTTCCATGTCAATGGATTGCCATGAAGAGCTTTCCTTGAGGTTACCCATAAACCATCTAGGTGTTAATTATTTTATAGTGTAAATAGGGCTTTTTCAAATTTATAGGTGCTTGGTATATAAATAAATAACCGGATCTTTTAAGTATCTGTAGTGTGTTAACGACCACACAAATTGGATGTCCTTATTCACTTGTGTGGGAATAGTGGCAAGTAGAAGCTTTGTTGTTGCATTTACACCTTTCTGGTACAAATCAGGGTTAAGCTCAACTTATGGGCATTTTTGTTTCAGTTAGAGTATTTATTTCAGTTCTTTGAATTTGGTGTAGTACTTCATGTTTGTGGCAATTGACAAACTGTATGTCTTGATTATATTTTTAACATATGGACATGGTTATATCAGATATGAAATAGTTAGAACTTAGCTACGAGACGTTTGATAATAAATGTTACAAAGCCCTTGGCTGACTTGAATTTCCAAATATAAATTCATTTTTTCTTCCAAGTGGTGCTAGGATGATGCTAGAAAAGACGGGCCTAAGAATTACCTTTTTCATTTTCTTTTCAAAAGCGAAAAGTAATTTTCTTTACAATCATCAACCAATTGGACAAGTGTACGAAGAGTATGGTTGTGACTGTTAACTTCATAAAACCGTTTGTAATTATCTTGTATCTTCGATGCTTTTTAAAGTAAATTCTGTTATTGGTATCAAGATCTCCCACCATGGTCTCTTTGCCCCTTTGTCACATGAAGTTTCTAATGAGGTTATGCATGTCCTTATTTTGCCCCCAAATTCTTAAGTTAAATATTCACATTCATAATTGAGGACTTGTCTCTAGATCAGTTCTCCATATCTCAAGAGGATTTTATATGACAAGGCTTTGTTAAACCTTAAGAGTTAAGATCAGCATTGAAACACGTTTTGGCACATGTAAACATCTTAATAATAATTCCTAACTGCACACAGAACATAATTAGTCTTATGCTAAATTTAGAATACCTATTACTCCACCCACTAACAGAAGCATTGGCCATTGTTTTCAGGAGAGAGGGAAAATGTTACTGCATGTTGTCTGTGGAAAAATACAGAAAAATTCAACGACCCTGATCATGTAGCTGACCTTAATTAATTGTATCAGATCCCCGATAATTCTGATGAGACAAAGTCAAGCAACAATAAGTGCGGAATAAAGAACTTTTGCCTCAATGATGTGGATGAACCCAAATCCAAATTGGATCAGCAAGAACAAACCCAAACCCAAATTAGGCTGGAAAAATAAATAAGCTGCTAAAGGGTTATTAAAACAATACATAGTGGTGTGATTCAGATGACAAAGTTGAAGTGGAACAGAGGATTTCAAGTCTTCACAAGTATGCCACCATAAACCTGGGTTAGGGACATTTAAGTCCTTGAGTGACTGCCAAAACTTCTTTAGTCACGGATACCAAAACATATTTACGAGAATGCATAAGAAGCGGGTAAATCACTACTCAAGGTAATGTTACAATGAAGCCGATAGTTTAAATGAGGATCTCAGAGAGGGAAGAGGCAGATCAATTGGTGTGCAAGCACTCGTTGGAGAAAGAGCGGAATGTTCTTTGCAATGCCTCTAAAACATAAAATCAAATAGAGACTGGCAATAACCTCTAAAATACAACAAATATATATGTGAGAAGCCTAATAATAATTGCTGGAAGAAAGTTACAGTGATGGCCAGAACCAGAGGAGGCCAATATTTCCTCAAGAACCATCAACGCCACGGTTTATGCCCTTGGCCTCCAAAACTAATGCAGCGCTGTCATTGAGCCACCGATTGAGAGCAGACCGAGGATGAAATAACAGATCCAGGCAACATTGATGGAGTGTTGTTGAAATAGCTGAAACTGGCATCATATTTTGGTCCTATTTCGTAATTTTGTCGAAGCCCGTTCTTTTACTGTGAACTTATTTCAACGACTTACTATATTCACAGGTACAACTAACAGTTGACCTGTTTGAATCATATCAAAGCAATCTTCTCTATTGATGTTTTATACCGCTTCTGCAACATCTCACGAAGTAATTTTCCCGTGTAGGCATTAATGAATAGGGTACTTGAAACATTGCATGCGTCACTTGCAAAGCACCATTGGTGTCACGCCCCCAAGCCTACGGTGGTCTTTCAACCGTGCCGGCAAGGTGCGGCACCACCGAACACTTTCTTTTTAACAATACTTGTGCACATGGACTACGCCTAAATTCACCTTCGCATTACTTAGCTTGTGTTTCGCAACCAAGTAAACATGTTTATCCTTTATACTTAATGAAGCCCATATTCATTCATTATCCATCGCAACTAAATAACAAGAACATCAACAATTGCAACAAGTATAAAGGGGAGGGGCAACTCCCCGTAATGTGAGTCTGCCCAACAATTTATTAAGAATATTAGTTTACAATACAAGTGTGCTTGTCAAACTCCAAGCCAACACCTAGTCAATTTTACAATATAGGCAATCTGCCTTTACAATAGTTTTATGCTTCCTTCGTACAAAGAATGGTGCTCACAGGAGTCACCTATAACCCTCTGCCAAATATGCACTAAAACTGCACCTCAGAACCACTTCCGCACAACCTTCGGTTATCTCCAAGTTACAACCCCGTCGTACAAGCTTCTAAGGTAAGTGCGCATGAGAAGTGCGCACTTCCTCTCTTGTGCGCAGTTCCTACTTAGCTCTTGCGAAGATTGCAAGTGCGTTCATTGATGATAATGAGCTCTCGATGCCCATGTATATATAGCCTTCGTGCGTGGGTGGTAGCCCTTCGGTCGACCCCCAAAACTGTGGTTTGACACCCCTTCTGAACGCCATTCTTGAGTCGGCTTGCCCACCTTCCATTGGTTGGCCCGCCCCTCAACCCTTCGCTCCACCGTGGGTATAAACTCCAAGTCGCTCCACGCACTTTTTCACCAAGTGTCGCAATTGTTTTGTATAGTTGCATTTCTTGCGGTCGTAACGTCACATTTTCTGCGATGGTACCCGCGCTCCGTTGTCGTGCCGTCGCGCACGCGCGCCCGTGCGCTCGGCGCCCGCCCGTCACAAATCTCCAAGGCGTTACATCCTCCTCCACCTGAAGTCGTTGTCGTCCTCGACAACATCCCAACTCCAAGCATCAAACCATGATGTCAACTCCCCTCACATATGGCAAACACCCTTACAACATATGTAGGACTCCATCTCCATCATGTCTCCTCTTAGCGACCAACTGTCACCAAGATAGTCCATACCAATGAATACCTCCACCGATATGTTATATATCGGATGTCCATGATCATCGACCACCTGCTGCAATCTCTTCATGCTGCTGTCCACCATGGAAGGCTGATCCCTACAACATCAAGCTACATGTCCACTACAACAAAGTGTCCACTCCATCATGTGCAAACTGCCCATGATATGTCAACAAGTGTTAACACACCTCAATCATGTGCCAACATCTCATCTCAACAATCGAAAGTCCTCTCAATCCATGACAATCAACCATCATGTCACAATCTCCACATGCTGCTCCATTGTGGAAGGCTGGCCCCTCCATCTCAAGCTACATGCCCATTGCAACATATCATGTTGACCTCATCATGTGTCGTTCCCATGTGAACTCTGCCATGATACTCCAACACAATGCCAACATATCTCTGTACACTACATGTCCCCATGTTTGAACTAGTTGGGTGATCAGTCCAACCATCACGCCCAAACCATGAGAATGCATATCCTCATGCCACCATCAGTGGTTTCTCAAAACATCCTGCCACATCCTGAACTCGATCAAGAATCCATCCGTAAGTAAACCATGCTCAGGTCCATGAAATAGTCCTCATCCCATCTGCAACATGCCTATGATGTTTGGTGTCAATGTGCTATATGAAATTAGCCACATCTTCCCCAACATCATCCATATGTGTGCCTCCTCCATATGAATAGGCCATCTCATCAAAGTCCAACTCTCGGTATGCCACCTCCAAGTCCATGAAGCTATCTCCATCACATCTGCAATGTGCCATCCCTCAGGCCGTCTAAGTGCTCTAAGAAAACACCTCTCTCCATCAAGTCAAGTGCCTCAAGAGAACACCTTTCTCATGTATCCATGTGCTGCCCATGATCAAAGATCAATCAGCTCCCATGTGTAAAAAGTAGTTGAGTCTTGGCTCAACCCATGCCCAAGTGTTGCCACCAAGGCATCATCATCATTGTAACTCCATTACCTCAAAGTGTCTCATATCGATCATCCACATCAAGTCACTCTTTCAAGCCATGCCCATACATGTACTTTGAAAGTATGCACCCCATCCTGCATCAAAGTCTCTGACCTCAGCTCCTTAATGCATCAGATCCTCCAAGTCCACCATATATGAAGTTTCCATGAGTCACAACAATCTCATGTCATCATGAGCTCCATGAGTCATCCCCAACCAACACTCTAGCAAGCATACAAGTCTCCACCCAAAGGTCTTTGCAAGATGCCTCAGCGCTCCATGTAGTAAGAATGCCCCATAGTCTGCTCACAACACCATCCCAAGTCTATGACTTTGTTGCACAAGAGTGTACAACCTCCCCATAGGCTCATAAGTCTCCATGTCACACTAGCACATCTATCTGCACAACATCCATGCCTTGGTACACCTCATTGGATGCCCATAAGTGACATCTCTACAAGTGCACCCACAATATGTCCCTCCATAACACTGCCATGCTCCATGTCTTCAATTTGATGTCCATGACTAAGTTGCCATGTAGTCCAACCAAGTAGACCCATTACAACCATCTCATCCCTATCCAAGCTGCAATCTTCGGTCTAGTGAACTCGGTCACCCAACCATATCATCATGACATGAGTTTCCTTCATCATAGCTCCTCCACCTAAGTGTCCCCAAGACTATGAGAAGTCCACCCAAAACATCATCATCACATGAGTCTCTCCTTCATAGCTCTTCCACCTAAGTGTCCACCAAGACTTGCTCTTGGTCTCGGCCATGAGAAGTCCACCCAAGTGTGTGCCCTTCAATCTGTTCATGAGTCACGCCGGGCACTTAGCCATGTGGCTAAAGCATGACCCACTCATCCACAATGATCATCAAGTTCCACCCTTGTCACGGGCCTTTGTATCTTCTACCATAAGGTCACAAACAACCCCAACAAGTCCTGCAACAGTCAACAATCCTTGCTTCTCCATACAAGGTCCCATCATAAACATCCATGGTAAGATGCTCCCTAGCATTGGCAAACTGGCTTTGCCCTTCCCTGCACACGGTCCATCTACCAAATGCTCAAATGAAACACGTGTCAACAATACTTACATCATCATCATGATCATCATGAGGTTCCTCCATGAGAGTACCCTCATCCATACATGTCTGCAAAATGCCCGATCCTGGTCCAACTTGATCAATCTCAAGTTCATCTTCCATCACGGTCATGTCTGCAACATCTTCAACTATCAAGGCTTCCTCTTCCTTATCACATTCTGCAGCTTCCTCCTTATGAGTGAAAGCTATGGAATGCTTCTTCTCGAGAGTTAGCACTTCCCACTTCTTTCGAATCAATTCCTGCCTTATCTTCAATTCCTTGGATTCTGCTTCAAACAAGTCCACTTGCTTCACAAGTCGATAGGCTTCGTCCCTATTTCTGTCAGAAATTCCTTCCTTGACCAAGGCACGAAGAGCATTCCTTGCTTTGAACATAACCTTGTCCCATTCTGCAAGCCTTTATTCAACCTCCCTTGATTCTTCAAGTAGACTTTAAGTTCCTTGAAGGTTGCAAAACCCGTGTCTTGCAAGATAGACATCCTTGACTCTTCACCGTTACGAGCAACCTGCTCAAACCAAGCCCAACCGAGCTACTTCAATGCTTCAACACTTCATTAACCCGGTCATCAGCCTGCTCTGATACCAACTGTCACGCCCCCAAGCCTACGGTGGTCTTTCAACCGTGCCGGTGAGGTGCGGCACCACCGAACACTTTCTTTTTAACAATACTTGTGCACATGGACTATGCCTAAATTCACCTTCGCATTACTTAGCTTGTGTTTCGCAACCAAGTAAACATGTTTATTCTTTATACTTAATGAAGCCCATACTCATTCATTATCCATCGCAATTAAATAACAAGAACATCAACAATTGCAACAAATATAAAGGGGAGGGGCAACTCCCCGTAATGTGAGTCTGCCCAATAGTTTATTAAGAATATCAGTTTACAATACAAGTGTGCTTGGCAAACTCCAAGCCAACACTTAGTCAATTTTACAATATAGGCAATTTGCCTTTACAATAGTTTTATGCTTCTTTCGTACAAAGAACGATGCTCACAGGAGTCACCTATAACCCTCTGCCAAATCTGCACTAAAACTGCACCTCAGATTCACTTCCGCACAACCTTCGGTTATCTCCAAGTTACAACCCCGTCGTACAAGCTTCCAAGGTAAGTGCGCATGAGAAGTGCACACTTCCTCTCTTGTGTGCAGTTCCTACTTAGCTCTTGCAAAGATTGCAAGTGCGTTCGTTGATGATAATGAGCTCTCCACGCCCATGTATATATAGCCTTCATGCGTGGGTGGTAGCCCTTCGGCCGACCCCCAAAACTGTGGTTTGACACCCTTCTGAACGCCATTCTTGAGTCGGCTTTCCCACCTTCCGTTGGTCGGCCCGCCCCTCAACCCTTCGCTCCACCGTGGGTATAAACTCCAAGTCGCTCCACGCACTTTTTCACCAAGTGTCGCAACTGTTTTGTATCGTCGCATTTCTTGCGGTCGTAACGTCACATTTTCTGCGATGGTGCCCGCGCTCCATCGTCGTGCACGCGTGCGCCCGTTGCAAATCTCCAAGGCGTTACAATTGGAGTTGCGAACACCCCTTGAAAATCTTGGATTGGATTTAATTTGGAATTCGGCCAAACAAAGTCAAAGGTGCGCGATTCATGTGGATGCCTATCTTTACTCTGAAGAGCCATGCTCACGATTCTAATGCACGATCTGAGAGGATGATGCAATTATTGCAATGACATTCTTATTACATCATTGGATTTATTGTAGAGCTGAAATTGACATTTAAATTGTTGAGAGTAGGGAAAATTTTACAAGCAAAAATCTATATAACCACAAGTTAAATCAATTGCTTTCAACATATGGATAGACATTTGTATGTGGTGTTATAAAATATATGTACTAATACATTAGGTTGTTTATAATAAATGAGATTTTTCTTGTTATATGGTATAGACTTTCATCAAATGAAGAGCACATTGCTTGACTCGTCAACTGTTTGAATTTGCTCGTGTTCATTAGATTTCTGAAATATTCTCAAATCTATAATCGAGTTACGCTCAAGTCATGGCTCATAACAGTGGACCTTATAAAGAAAAGGTTAGCTTATAAGACACAATTTGATTTTTTCTTTGATACTTTTTAGAAAAAATATTACTTTTTAGTGAAAAGATTTACATATTTTCAGAGTTAAAAGTTTCAAATAATATATTTGTATTTCAAGAAGAAATCAAAATAGACATATTGGTTAGATCTTGAAAGAGTAACAAAAAATGGAACCTAGTGGCCATCTAAAATATACTTTTTAGGGCTTAATAGTCATACAGTTTGTTTATATAAACCTCGAAGGATAGATCGTTATATCTTTTAGATACACCTACTAATATACAAATTAGCAAAATAACAGATAACCTTGACTTAACACTTTAGAATAAAACTGATTAGGACTCGGGAAACACTTCATCATCTATGATTTATTTGAAGTAATGTAAGGCTAATAAATAAACTTGTGATGTATATGTTCAATGAAGACCACACCAAATGATTCCAACAACTATTAGATTCAACATTACGAAGGTAATAAGGTTAAATTTTCCAACTATAGTGAGCCATTGAATTGGTTTGTTATATCTTTGGAATCTTTGGCCACTTATATGGACCAATGCTCTTTATCCTTTGCAAAATAAGAAATAGATTAAAGAGATACTTATTCAACCCATGTATTGGTTTCTTGACATTTTCCTAACTTTATCAAATAATAGTGATTCGCATTGAGATGAAACACCATACTAACTACACAAGGGCCTAGGAACCCTTAGCACATTCCATAAATATAATTCCAAGGTAGATGGTGTTAAAAATTGGGATCACATAGAGGCTTAGCTACATGAATTGCGTTATCCTTCTTTCTTTCAATGAAAGCCAATTGTATCATATGTGCAATTGAACTTGGGTTGCTTCTTTTGCCTTCAAATAGTACTTGGTTTTTGTAAAGCTATAATCCCCAAAGAACATAAAAGGGTAGCTCAATAAAGGGTTAACCATCATATTTTGTACCTAATGCTTGTTGTCTACTCAAATCCCCAATAATTTTACTAGCCTTGACATTTTAATGTTTGGAGAACCTCTTGCAACACGCACAAAAAAAGAGCATGAACAAAAAAGAAGGTTCACTGATTCTTTGTCGGCCTCACACATCGAGCATAAATTTAGTCTTTGCCATCAACACTTTTGCCCATTGTCCCCATGTTAATAATTTGTTTGTCATCACCATCCAAACAAAAATTCGAGCCTTTAAAGGACTTCCATTTCTAGAAGATTGTCTGCAACCATTTACCTCGACCCTCCTCATAAGAAGTCATTGGAGTTTCATTTGTAGTTAGAATACATGTAACCTTATTCTGTGACTAGGCTAGTTCTTCCTCCTTATTTAGAATGATTGCATTATGGGCAAGCGTTTGAATATAATTCATCCATTCTTGTGCTAGTCCCTTGTATAGATCAAGATTGTCTTTCAAGAGCTAGGGTTGAAATTGTCCTACTTGATCATCTATTTTCTTACATTTGGAAGCTTGGTGAGTCCATGCTCACTTAAGTGATTTCTCAATTCTTGAGAAAGAAGGTAGCCACACCTACCCATGTATCCTCACCCAAGCAAACATGAGTGCCATTTCCTTTTTTAAAAACCACGCGTCTAAGAAATGAAAAGGCACACATCATGCTCTTCCATATATTTGATATGCCTTTGGTAGACTTTGGATCAACTCTAATCCATTGCTCGTTAGAGTAACCACTAATGTGTTTGTGTTTCATAATCTTCCCCAATAGACCTTCATGAGACAAAATTTGCTAAGGCTTTTAGATGTTAATGTTGCTTGCACAGATGTGCATTCTTCAATCCCCATCCACTTGCCTTTTTTGGTTTTGCTAAAGATCTCCATTTCACTAGAGGTACACTCCCATTCTATATTTTGCCTAACCATGAGTAGATAAAATATCTCTAATAAGCAAGAGAAAACCAATAAATTGGAATGCTTTCTAAATCTATGTTAACCAAGACGAGGTTCCCTCCCATAAAGAGCCATTTAAAATACTAGTGGTTGATTTTCTCTTCAATTTTTCTAACAAGTTGCATCTAGTCGTTTACCTTGTAATCATTGGGTTTCAAGAAGTAACCTAAGTACTTCAACCCACAGTCAACTTGGGTGCAAAAGTAGACATTGAAAAAAGTGAGGTGATGACAAACTTGGCCATTGAAGGTTTGAGAAAAATTTAGTAAGAGAACCAAAATGTGTTATATACCTAGGGGGGTAATATGGGGTACCGAGGGATGATGATGTGTAGTAGGTGGATCTTCGCTCCTCGCTATCCATCGTATGGGGGTTGTTGTCCTTGTGGCTAATAGGTTGCCATCTTGTTGGTTGTTTTCTTGTGGGGTGATGTGGGTGATGATATGTTGAAGTTTTAACCCACAATGTCTTTTTCTTTAATTCACCCTGCTGTGGTGCTTGTTGTGGTGTTTTATTTTCCAATATGACTTCAACCACTGAGTCCTCCTCTGATGTATCAACACCTGTACCCTTTTCTGCTTCAGCCTCTGTTTGTGTCTGATTGTCAACTATCAACTGCTCATCATCTGATATGTCAGACCCTGGAACATCTTCTACTTCAGCCTCCTTGGACTCTACCAGTTTATTAATGGAAATATCTTGTAGTGTAATTTTCTTCTTTTTATACCAGAGCTTCAGGAATTTCTTTTGTACATTAATATTGATAGTACCCACGGATTCCATCTAAGGATATCCCAAAACAACATCCATAGTATCCATCTCTGAAGCATAAAAATCACCATGCAACACATATTTATCCATAGAAATATTCAAATCCTTGTACACTTGAACATCCTTATTATCAACCTGTGTATGTTCAATTTGTTTTACTGGGACTTGCAATTTTTTTGCCAAATTAACACTGATAAAGTTATGCTTGCAACTATGATTTATAGAAACAATGATCTTCTCTTTCTGAATCAATCTATGAACTTGTAATAAGGATATACCAGTAGGAAGTAGCCCCTTATGTGTTTCATTCTCCTTTTTCGTAGCCCGAGACCATTTGTCTAAAAGGAATAGTTCAAATTCTACATCTGAAAGTTTGGTCAATTGCTTGTGGTCCAGTGAATTCCACCATTTTGTAGTCTCATCTTCTAAATTAAACCACAATATATCCCTCCAACGTGTCCCATAAAAACGTTTTTTTCCCCTTATGAGTTCTTCAATAGTCATACCATTATCATTCCCTGTAAAAAATGTCTTGCTAGAGTCCATGAATGGTTTGGAAAAAAATTCACTTTGGTGAAAATTTGAAAATGGCACAGTTTCGTCAATATTGCTCAGAATCTCTATTATAACCTATTTTTGGAAATGGAACAATCATTCTGCATCTGCCCATGTGATATCAATCCTGATCTCGGCACTAGAATTCCAGATCTGCGCTGCTACTCTCATGCCGTCACCCAAAATTTCTTAAAAAAATGCCGATTTTAAATCTCTCCATCACCCGGACTCTGATTCGACTGTTTTTTTTTTTTGAAATTAGGTGTTTTTTCACAAAGATTCCAGATCTACAATTAGATTTTGCAGATCTTGCACCAGAACGTCCAGATCTGCGCCGCAAACGCGCTGCCCTGAAAAATTAGCTGCAACCCCACTGATTTTTAGATCAGCGATATCTCCTTCATCCGATTTGACTGATTTTTTTTTTGAAATCGGCTATTTTTCACAAAGAATACAGATATGCAATCAGATTTTGCAGATTTTGAACCAAAACGTACAGATCTGATCTGCAAACTCGCCGCCCTTGAAATCCTGCAAAAAGTAAAAAAAAACTCCACTTTTGTGCCCAAGAAAGTGCTCTGATACCACTTGTTGTAATTCTGATACCAATAGTTGTAGATCTGATACCACTTGTTGTAGATCTAACCCGAGAATACTATAGATCTGATATGAAAATATAAGATAATGCAAATAAACCCAAGAAATAAGATAGAAATGATTCACTTTATTGATCAAACCCTTATGGTAGGGCAACACCATACATTCATTCCTTAAGGAAGGAGAATACTCCACAAGCCATATGCTTGTTCATACAAGAATACTTCTTTTCATATTTCTCCATGTGGAGTCTCTAGCCTCTATATATGCATCATACATACAATACCATGCACCATTACCATGGTTTCCTCATACCAACAACTAATACCATGGGCCCCTTACATTATTATTAACTACTTGTGGTCCCTTACATGACATTGGTTAACCACCTTATTTATTACTATGGCCCATCCCATTATTACATTATTACCTTGGGTACCTCCCTCGGTACCCCATATTACCCCCCCCTAGGTATATAACAAAATGAGATCCAACACCCATTGATATGGAATCACAAAAGGAATTGCAATGTAGATAGATGAGAAAGCAAAGGTGTGAAGTATCCTTAGTCCTATACATTGTACACTTTCTTAGTAATTTTGTGGATGGTGAGCACTCCTTCATGGGTGAAAAGAGTTGTATGTTCAACTTAGATGCTACAATTATTATGCATGTATTCATCTATGTGTTGCACCTAGGCTCATTTGTTGGGATATGTTGCCTTTGTGATCCATCAAGGCTTTTAGCACTTATGCTTTGTCTTGAGGGTACCATTAATTCCATTGTCTAGATTAACACATGTTTTGGGGGGTTTTGACTTTGGCGATCAATGACTATTACTTGTCAATGAAATCTAGAGAACTACAATTTCTTAAAAGTGCGTCAACTCACAAGTACATTTTTTAATAATGGAAAGAGGTATTATTTATGGACATGAAACAAAGTTTATCAGAAGGGTAAAACTTATCCAAATAAAAATAACTTTGAATATGAAGTTTACCTTCATATCCTAGAACATAACATTTCTCACATCAGGTGTTGATTAATTGGTTTGTGTGGGGTTTAGTCCTCGTAAGATATCAAGTTCAAATCTCACGGGGAGGGGTTAAGGGTGGAATTTAACTGCTTGATTGAGCCTCGTATAATCCTCGTGACAAGCTCTTGTAGTTAGTCAAACATTCTATCATCCAACATGTGGGTTGACTCTAGCATAGAATTATCCTAAATCTAATATTAAAAAGAACAAAAAAAAAACATTTCTCACACGAGGATGCTATATATATATCAGAAACTCTAAAAAACAAAGGTTCATGTGTATAATAGTTACAAAATAATTAATAATTGTCCAATTCAAACCGCCTTAACTTGATTCAATACCTTTGAATTTTCTCTTAACTCTTTGTATAATACAATGATGAGGATGCGACCAAGAATTAGTTTGAGGGCATTCATATTTTTGAAAGACATTGAAAGTTGAAAAGATTTGATGAAGTGGGTACCTTGTCAGAAACTTCAGGTCGTAGTTTTGGTAAAGGAAAAAACAAGTGGGCAACCATAAACTTATGAAAGATGGAGAAAAATGTAACAACTATCAAATAAAAAATATTTAATTTAAAGCTTTTGTTACATATAATTAATAACTAGACATGGATTGTTTAAGAACCCTTTCGAAGTGATTTTACTTCAATATTTGTATTCTGGTCACAATTTTTTTATCCCCAATGCTTGAATACTATATATCCCAAAAGTTGAGGACTAGATAAATTCTTCCATGCTTGTTGACTCACCTCTCTTCCACAAACTAATTTGGAAAAGAATGGATTCATAAACTAGACCATTATGAATATGGTTATTCTTCCTATGACCTCAAATATGTCATATGTTGTTAAATGCATTTTTCATGCAAATTAGGAGGATGTTAAAATACTTACCTTCATTTAAATGTGATGCTTTTCATCATGTTAGAATCTTATATTTTCTTCTTCAGGGAGGACTAATTTGTAATATGTTTTTTTAGGTGATACAAGGTGATATAAAGGAATTCTGTAGGGAATTTAGTAAATCACTAAAGTAAAATACATTTTCTCAACAAGTGATCATAATTAATTTACATCCTAAAAATTCTTGTTGATTGCAATGAAAAATGACCATAGCAAATGATTGACTCCAACATTCTTCAACCTACATCCACAACATCATGAAAACATACCTTGAAAATCATACCATTATAATCAAGCAAAGATAAATATCTTACAAATAATATCATACTAATATTCATGTTGAGCATGTTAAACACATCATGTTATGCCACTATATAGTTTTGATTCATCTTGCCCATGTGTGTCCAAATTCCCTACAGTAGAAGCCAAAAAGGGATTACCACCTGCCCATGTGTGTCCAAATTCCCTACAGTAGAAGCCAAAAAGGGATTACCACCTACTTTGATATGCATATGACAAAAATGAAAAAATAAGTACTAAATAAAAACCTAATATTAAATAATTTAAGGATCAAGCTCATTAATTGATTCACAGTGTGGAATTTGCATTATTACCTTGAACTTTTCATAGTTTCAATCATACTTTGTTATCAATTGATAAGGCCAGCCATGAGAACATAGACGCGGATATGAGCTCTCCCTGCGTGACATTACTTTCAATTCCCCACCCGAAACTTTATTATAAAACATTAATGTAAAAACAATAGTGGCACCAAAGTATAATTAAAATAAAGATCATATGTACTTATATTATATATAAGTATCCCACGTCACATTACTTTCAATTCCCCACTCAAAAATTTATTATAAAACATTAATGTAAAAACAATAGTGGCACCAAAGTATAATTAAAATAAAAATCATATCTACTCATATTATATTATATATATCATCCTAATTTTTATAACAATGTATTTCTTCCTAGTTTTTTTTGGTTTCAAAGCATCCATTAGAACAATGTTGTTGTCATCTTCATGATTTTTTTATTCTCGTGATGGGTGGTATTCGTGAGAGCAAAAAACATGCATTTGTTTCATCTAGAATAATAACATACCATTTATATGTCATCAAGTTCAATTTATATAAACATACATATAATTTATTAGGGATGAAATATCTCATTATTGTTCATTTTAAAATATAATTACCATCATTAATACTTGCTTTAGTAAGCATCATTATTTAATTAGCCTTTGATTGGTCACTACTAGCTACTTCATTTACTAATGCAACATATATAATGAGAAAAATACATAATTGTAAATAATTAGCATTTCATATTTAAATTAAATTTAACACCCATCATCATACATATGTATATTCATCTTATTTGTTCTTATCCATTGATCTCATCACGATTGATATATCCTCAAACACGATAATATCTTGATGCACCTGCTATAACATGAATAGTTATTTTATAAATGCAAAACCCCAATTTTGATCCTTGGTTCAACATTTTCTGTATATATGATGAATGGCTAAAAGTTGAATGGTGTAATTTGTAACTGAACATCAAAAATTAATAAAAAGGGTTATCAATTGCAGAAGAGGACAAAATTATTAGCTAATCATTGTTTTATTGAGATGTGGGGAGATTATTGCATGAAGGAGGTATGCAAGTCTTCATAGAGATATGTGGCACCTTCATGCCTGTTAGGATATTCCGACACATAGGAAATAGTTAAGTTCAATCTGGTTTAGTATAGAGTTAGGCATAGAGTTAGGTAAAGTGTGTTTCTTTACCGTTGTACATTTTGTAACTTACAATCCGACGGTCACGATATGTAGTGATCCGACGGTTCATTCTCTCCTCGGTATTACCGACACTTGATCCGTGGCTTGACACCCGATTGGTCCATGAATTCTATTTAAAGCGCATGGAGGGTCATTTGTAGGTTAACCGTGCATGAGTGAAGCTTATGTAAATTTTCATTCTTTTATTAATAAATTGCCTGTAGTAGCCACGTTGGCGCAGGCCGTGCACTGTTTCCCTCTCTGAGGGTTTTAACCACGTCAAAATACTGGTGTATTGATCTGTGAACTGTTTGTGAGCGGTGTCCTTTTGGTGTTCTGTCTGAGGAACTTACCCTGTAAATTCCCACATGGTATCAGAGCTATTTGAGGGTCGCGTACGTTGGTGATCCAAATCTTAAGCCAGTAGAACTGCATGCGGTTGTCGTTTCCTAGATCTACTGTTTCTGACTGCTTTCGGGCCGAGAGGACTGCTCTGTTGTGTTCGGAGCATCTGATCCAGTGAGGAACCCCTTTCGTTTCACGCGAAAAGGTTTCTGGTAGCCCTATCTGCGTCATTTTTAAGATCTGGAGGTATACAGTCTTTATTTGCAGTTTACTGTTATTTTCTCTCTGCTTATTTCGGTTTCGGTTTATTTAGTTTTTTTTTAACCAGATCTATACCTTTCATTTCTATGTATGCTCTTTGCCCTGCGACTCTGTGCGATCTGGGCAAATCAGAAACAGAAAAGAAGGATTTTTTTTCTCATGCGTATGCTCTTTTCCCTGCACCTTAGTGTGATCTCGGAAAATCAGAAACATTGAGAAAAATATTTAGTTTTTTCGGCGAAAGCTAATTTTTTTAAAATATTTAGTTTTTTGGGTAAAGCTAACTTCGAGCCGTAAGGTTCGTTTTTCTTTGCATATTCGTGTTGGGTTTTGTGTTTTGTGTTTTGTAGGGAAAAAGAGCTTTCTCAAGGCAAGCACGCAAACCAAGGCCCCCCCCCCTCTCTCTCTCTCTCAATTTTTTTGTATAGATCAATTGGTTCAAAGCTTTTTTAAGAGAGTAGAGGCCTTGGGTTCAAATCTCCATTTTGTGGGGGCATTTTTTTTTCATTCCCGCACATTCGCGCACTTTGCCAGCAACTTCAACAATTTTTTTTTCAAAAGCCATAACTTCTTCATCCGGAAGCCTTTTCCAGAGCCGTTTTTTTTAAAACATCCTAATTTTTCGAGATCTATCCATTGGAACACTTACTTTCAGCATCTTCAGCTTCAGTTTTTTTATAATGGAAAGTCCATGCCAAGTCATTCTTGACATCACTAACTACTTCCAATGGGTATCCTACATGGAAGATTTACTTAGAAGTAAAGGTCTCTACAGAATAGCCACGGGCCAAGAGAAGAAACCAAAAGATGAAGACAAGGTTGCAAAATGGGAAAATAGACAAGATCAAGCACGTGGTTTGATAGGAATGTCTATTTCTCCTGATCCTAGATTCCATATTGCAGAACTTGAAACTCCTCATGAAGCATTGGACCAAATCACTAAAGTTTTTGGGATTAAAAATGAAATTAGAGCCCATCAACTTGAAAATGAGTTGCTTACATTGGATCCTGATAATCTTTCTTGCATTGAAGATTTCTTGTCCAAATTCAAGACCCTTAGATATCTCTTGGAAGGTGTTAAGGTTAAGAAAGAAGATAGTAACCTTATTTATTCCATCCTTACTAAGTTGGGACCAGCCTACTCTGTATTTGTTTCCACCTTCCATTCTACAAGGGAATCTTTCATTTGTCAAGGAAAAGACTACAAGACCCCTTCCTTTCACTCTTTTTGTGATTCTTTAATAAGAGAACAAGAAAAACTCTTACACCTTGGTCTTCTTAATCTTGGAAACTCTTCCAAGAAAGCGTTAGCCGCCCAGCAGCAACCAAATTCAAAGAATCCTAAGAAGTCATATCATAAAAAGAATGGTCCTAAACCAAACAAGAGTCCTAAGCAAACTCAGTCTCAAAATGAAAGATCATTTCAGCAAAATGATAAGAACAATAAAAACAAATGGAAGAAGACTGATAGACATTGTAACTTTTGTAATCGAGATGGCCACTTAGAATCTAAATGCTTTAAGAAGATAGAAGCCTTGGAAGCCGCAATGAAGAAACATAACATCCATGTGGAGCATTCTTCTACTTCAACTTCAACTTCATCTTCAGGAATGGCACTTTCTGCATGTCGTTGTCAATCATCTCAGTCTGGGTATGCATTAAATGTATCTTCTTCTTCTCATTCTCATGAGTGGCTCATTGATTCTGGAGCCTCTTATCACATGGCCAAAAACAAAGCCATGTTTTCTTCTTTAAATGATTGTAACACCAAAAATAGATATGTTGGTGATGATAGATCTCTTAATGTTGTAGGGACTGGAACTGTTCATCTAGACAATGGTCAGTTTAATGATGTATTATGTGTTCCAACCTTATCCAGCAACCTTCTATCTGTATATCAGATAACTCATTCAGGTGAAGGTAAAATTGTTGAATTTTCACCTCATGATGTTGTAATCAAAGATCTAAGAGATCCTAAATAGATTCTAGCTACTGGTATTGCTGATGATTCCACAAGGTTGTATAAGTTTCACAACTTTGGGTCATCAAATCTTCCCTCAGTATTTGTTGCTCATAATGATGAAGTGAGCAAACTGTGGCATGAGCGATTTGGTCACTTAAACTATCGCTCCCTTCAGCATCTATGTAAAGAAAATATGGTGACAGGTCTTCCTATGGTATCTTGCAGAGATGGTGTTTGTTCCGGATGTGTACTCGGAAAACATCATCGGGACAGTTTTGAAAAACGTGCCTCTTGGCACGCCTCAGGCCCTTTACAGCTTGTGCACAGTGATTTATGTGGTCCACTTCCTGTTGCTTCATTCTCTGGCTGCAAGTATTTCTTAACTTTCATTGATGATTTCTCCAGACGCACTTGGGTATAATTCTTAAAACTCAAGAGCGAAGTATTTAACACATTTTTGGCCTTCAAAGCCTTTGTTGAAAAACAATCTGGACATCAAATTCTTAAGCTAAGAACTGATAATGGTGGAGAATATGTTAAAAACACATTCATCAACTTTTGCACCGAAAATGGAATTCCAATGCCACTTACTGTTCCATACACTCCACAACAAAATGGTGTAGCTGAAAGGAAAAATCGCACCTTAAAGGAAATGGCTAATTGTATGCTGCAATCTAAAGGACTCAGTATTAGTTTTTGGGCCGAAGCAATTAATTGTGCAAATTATATAATAAATCGCACTCCTACTAAGGTTCTAAAGAATATCACTCCAGAAGAAGCTTGGAGTTCCATTAAACCAGATGTAAGTCACTTTCGTATTTTTGGAAGTGAAGCATGGGCCCATATTCCAGATGAAAAGCATAAAGCTTTAGACCTAAGAGTGAGAAATGTACTTTTGTTGGATATTCTGAAGATGTAAAAGGTTATAGACTTATTCCATTTAAGTCCAAAAATGTTATCATTAGAAGAGATGTAAAATTTGATGAAAATAAATCGCCCTGCGAGCCTAGTCCGGCGGATGTGCCACCTCTTCCTATCTCTTCTACTTTTGAAAACATTTCTTCTTCAGATGATGAAAGTGAGGATGATAATCCTCCAACACCTTCTCAGGATCATCCTTCAGCTCCTTCAGCTCCTTCAGCTCCTTCACTTCCAAGATGGGTCCGCACTACTCGGGATGCAGCAGGTGATCTTGCCGGTGATCCTACAGATCAGCGATGTACACGTTCTCAGTTTGAAAGAGCCTCTTCCTTACTGGCTCAAGCTCCAGTAAATCATGATCCTGACACTTTTGCAGAAGCTTCAGGCCATCCACATTGGGAAGCAGCTATGAATGAAGAATATCATTCATTGTTGGCAAATGATACATGGGATCTTGTTCCTCTACCAAATGGACGCAAACTTGTTAGATGTAAATGGGTTTACAGAACCAAGTATGGACCAGATGGGAAAGTTGATAAACATAAAGCTCGTCTTGTTGCTAAGGGCTTTTTACAGGTTGAAGGCATTGACTACACTGAAACCTTCTCCCCTGTTGCCAAAATGAACTCTATCCGCCTTGTTCTTTCCCTTGCTGCCTCTTTAAATGGGAAGTCCATTAGATGGATGTTAAATCTGCCTTCTTGCATGGGGACTTGCATGAAGAAATCTATATGGA
>APFE030830606.1:50973-62933 GCA_000404065.3 Pinus taeda | reverse complement strand
ATTCTCTCCTCGGTATTACCGACACTTGATCCGTGGCTTGACACCCGATTGGTCCATGAATTCTATTTAAAGCGCATGGAGGGTCAATTGTAGGTTCACCGTGCATGAGAGAAGCTTATGTAAATTTTCATTCTTTTATTAATAAATTGCCTGTAGTAGCCACGTTGGCGCAGGCCGTGGACTGTTTCCCTCTCTGAGGGTTTTAACCACGTCAAATACTAGTGTATTGATCTGTGATCTGTTTGTGAGCGGTGTCCTTTTGGTGTTCTGTCTGAGGAACTTACCCTGTAAATTCCCACAATGCCATGCAACTTAACACTCTTTTTTTTTTGCCCATACAAACATTATTGTTTAGAATAAAAGAACTGGAAGATAGTTTGAACGTAGGTGCCAACGAATTAGTAATGGGATCATCTTATTAGAAGTTTTAGTTACCTTGTGAACTATAATTTGCATGGGGAAAATGGGAGAATTATGTTGAGTGAACTTCCATACACATTTAGTGCTCAAATTATAGAGAGCCTAGCCAAGGATGATGTGATAATTGTTGTTGTCAATCACTGTTGTTGAGAAATTTAGTACAACTTATCATTTTGTAATCCAAGTAGTCATATTTTCTTGACAACTTGTGCTGGAGCTTTGGAGCGAAGTGCCCTCATCATCTTAACCTGCAACCATGGACTTGGTATTACATACTACAAGAAAACTCATCACAACAGTAAGAACACCAAGATCACGCTCATCAAGCAGTTGTGCCATGTGATCTGACCAATCCTCTACATTGACAACATCTGGATTCTTTCTATACAAGAGTAGAAGACAAAGAGTAGCTTTCTTCTTGAAAAGTGGTATGGGGCCATTTGAAATTAGTTATTTTTTAACATTAGGAGTAATGACTCGGCAAACTCTTTCCCACCAATACATCTAACTGATCTATCTCCTCATGCAGCCTGACAATGACATTGGTCTTCAGTAGATGCATGATCAATAGTCCTTTGTAGAGCATATGATATCCATATTCCAGATGGTGACATATGTGTTTGGGTATGGTCCTCAAATGCAGATAGTGTTTATGAAAAAACAATTCCTGTGACTCTACCAGGATGGCATCTCAGGCATTGTTGAGGTCTATTATATCCTCTGCCATATTTACACTTCATTCAAGTGGGAGAAACACAATCATTCTTAATATTGGAACCAAATCATATCAGTGGATTTACGCAGCAGTTAAACCTCATTGATGGATTTGAATGAGTGGAGTTGAAATAAGAAGCGCCTTTTCCATATAGCACCCTTATCTATCAAAGGTTGAGTTTCTATATGCCATTGTCTATAATAGTTTAGATACGATATGCTTGGTTTCTATAGCATTTAATATCCACCACATATGCAATGTAGAGTTATACATAAACGATACATTGAGTCTCTTCAATACAAGAGATTGTGAATAAATAAATATATATAAATAATGTTATTCATAACCGATGTTATGAATAAATATATAAGAAATAATGTAAATGATAATAATCATAAGTAATTATTAGTTAATTAGTAATTAGGTTGAAGAGGCATGTCTAAATGAGACATGACTCCCCATGAATAGACACTTGCTTGTTATATAAGTAAGCCTCTCATTCTCATTGTATCAAGCATTCTTATTCATACATCTAATATAATATTTGTATCCTCATGGATGTCTTTATATTCCAAGTCTTCTGGAGTAATTAATCTGTAGAAGGACCTTTGTTCGCTTCATTTGGTATAAAAGGAGTCAATCATCTTGCTGCTTCACTGCTGCACAGAGCCACGCTTTTCGATCCAGGCCCTTGGCCATCGACTATTCGTCAACTTTATTGTTGTTGCAATTCAATCGTTTCGCTACAATTGGAGTTTCTCAATTTCACCATTTCGTCATCCAGGCTTTTGGCCATAAAATTAATTAAAAAGAAAGAAAGAAGCAAAGAAAGAAAGAAAAAACAAAAACAAAAATTGAATTTTAAAAAAAAAAAAGGAGAAGAGAAGGGGAATTCAAAAAAAAGGAAAAAATTATAAATAAAATTATTAAAAAAAATTGGATAACAAAATTATTAAAGAAAAAAAGAAAAGGGGAGAATATACATATACTATGAAAAAAAAAATGAAAATATATATATATATATATATATATATATATATATATATATATATATAATATATATATATATATATATATAACAACGTACCTGTTGGGACAATGTCGCCCATCTGCCCTAAGCCACATTCGTCTAAATTCAAGCCACACAGTCCCACTGCCACCGTCGCCAACAGTTCCATTGCTGCGACTGTCTGGCACTTATCCTTCCGCTCTGGGTTGCCCATGCCCCTGTCTCCACCATTATTGTCTGCTCACACAGTGATTCTGGTCCATGTTCTGCTGTCCCCACCGCTGCTTCCCGATTGTGAATCCACTAGTCCCTGTCTGCGTCCAAACTTATCTGCATTTTGATATCCGCGCTCGTCCATTTCCAGTTTGTTGTTCTTCCCCATTGTTCCCCTGGTGTCGATTTTTTTCGATACACTCTGCCACGATATCTAATCGCATGTTCTGTCGGCTACCTCTTCCACAAACCATAATGCTCGTCAAACATTCATTCCACCTTTTTTTTAGTTGACTCACTACTTCATTTTTTTTCACTGCTATATATAAGTTATATATAGTTCATTATATGATTACAATTATTATATAGTTTTAACCATATAGTTATATATTATAATTATATAGTTTTATAATCATATAATTAATTGAATTATATAATTAAATTTAAAAAAAGATTAAGAGGAAATTAGTAGAGTCAAGGTTATTTAAAAAAAGAGAGGAGAATATTTGAAAACATATATATAGAAAAATGAGATTTATTTTAAAAAAAGTGATTTAAAAAATATTTAATATTCAAGAAGCAAAGTGGAGCCTAATACATAAATGAAGGCCAAAAGATTCCCAGAAACCTTACCCAGAGACAGTAAAGCGCTATTTAACATTAAAGGAACTCTCGCAGGAAAATATGTTATTATTTCTATTTCTTCGACAGAAGATACAAATTATATAACACTTAAAATCACAAACCAATTAGTGATCCCGGAGTCAAATATAATTGAAAAATTAGATTTTTTTGGCAATAAAAAATATGATATAGCCAATTTACAGTTAAACATTGAATATTATACATTTGTATCACAATTCTCAGTTCACACCCTATGGAACAATTAATGTGACATTATTTTAGGATCACCCTGGATGGAAACGGTAGGATCTGTCATCTTAAATACGAAGAAAAAGTTTCTAACATTTTCTTACAAGAAAAAGAAAATAACACTCCAAGATGTTACACTGAAACCAAATTCAGTAACACCAGAAGATATATCGGATATTTCAAAAGTAATTTCTCAAGAAGGTAAGAAAGTATTACAAAATATGCAAAATGAAATTGACAAAATCACTGTTGATAGAAATGAAGAGGTCTTGCGACTTAGGGATCATAGTGAAAAATTACTAACACAAATTAAGAAGCTTAGAAAGGACAAAAAATCATTAACAAACAAGTTATAGCAACTTAATCAAGAAGTATCGAAGTCTCTAAACATAACAATCCAGGTTGAAGATAAGGGAATTAATACCGAACTAGTGAATAACAAAACTCAATAATAGGATCAATCAGTGGAAGGAAAAACACATTCACACGTTACAATCTAGACGATGAAAATTCCAAACAAAGATTATGTACCTAACTCAAAAATTGTAGTACTAGAAGGAAATCAAAAAATTTCCACACACCTAATAAGGGGAAGTCAAACCAAAAAGGTTCCATATCGACATTTGAATCATGGGAGTAGACAACTCAACCAAGCTACGTATCGAGAACATTCAGAACAGAAACAACAAATTGATGTTCGAGAGAAGAGTGATGTAACCTCAATCCAGTTCTATGATGACAAGTCGTTACAAAATTCCAGTGATCAAAATATTCCACAGAAGATTAATCTAGGATGGTATGATCCCTTCTCAGTGCGACAATTTTTTTTGTCACTTAGAATATCATATTAGCTTGTATCGATGAAGATGATTCTCCGAGACAAAAACACATTCAAAGTCAAAAAAGAGATCAAGCCTTTTTCGTTAACAAGCTTTGAGGACAAAACTTTTTGAGGAGGAAGGCAATGTTATGAATAAATATATAAGAAATAATGTAAAATAATGTAAATGATAATAATCATAAATAATTATTAGTTAATTACTAATGAGGTTGAAGAGGCATGTCTAAATGAGACATGACTCCCCATGAAGAGACACCTGCTTGGTATATAAGAAAGCCTCTCATTCTCATTGTATCAAGCATTCATATTCATACATTTAATATAATATTTGTATCCTCATGGATATATTTATATTCCAAGCCTTTTGGAGTAATTAATATGTAGAAGGAACTTTGTTCGCTTCATTAGCTATAATTGGTTGAAAAGGCAAGATTTAGACCTCCTGAGGAGCATTGCTATCATTCACGCAATGGAACAACATGGTTTGGTATCGGATTGATGCCAACATTTCTCTCATTCATGCAGTGGAACAATGTGGCCTAGTATTGGCCTTGCTGCCCGGATGCTTCTCAATGGAGGTAATGTGGTTGCTACCCTAGGCACTAGAACTCTTGTTATCGCTTGAGCAGGTTGATAATTTAAATTTTGAACCTTTTCTTGATAAATGGAAGAATGTTGAGTCTTTGAGATAAAATTTGAGCTAGTTCATGTTCACAATATATACATATATGTATATATCTCTATTATCATGAATTTCACTGCTGAGATTTATATTATTGTCCTAATGCCAATGGACACATCTTCAAACTGCTTGACAATTTTTCCTCGCTGGAATGCTTTGGGATATAGTAGCATCCATTTGGGTTTTTGATACTCTAAAATATTTTGGAAAAAAAGAAAAAGGAAAGAAAAATGTTATACATCGCCAACCATATAGAGGGAGTTAGAGGCAACATTCATATTGTGCAGTGGCAACATTCATTCATTGCCCAATGAAAGGAGAGATCATCCATTGTGTTAAGATTATGGAGGAAGGATAGGGCTATTGACATGGCATAATGATTGATATATTGTTCATGCAAGACTACAGATTCAACCAAGAAACAATTAGAATTTTTTGTGGCTATCAATGCTAGGGCGCTTCTTAGAATCAATGAAGCACTATATATTTTTCTTAAACAATTTTTTTTTAAGGATTATTGCTTCAAAATTAGAAAGCTATGGTCTATATTGCTTCCTTCTAAATTGGAGAAAAATGTTAATGCTCTTGTAACTGTTGAAGGACAATCTGCTCTGGGTTCAATAAATTAAAAAAAAAAATATATATATATATATAATATATATATATATATATATATATATATATGCTTCAGATGAATGACCCCTATGGAAGCTTCAAGATGCATGATGTAGATGAAATGGTTGTTCGAGGTTGCTTCAATAGCTCAAGTGTGAAACATGTCATGTTTCTGTTTCGGAGCTTGAAAACATTTTTGAAAATTATTTTGGCTGCTTCTTAATAAGTTAGCTTAAGTTTTTCATTGAAGTTATTATCAAATGGAATCTTCAAGCATTGAACAATATCTTCCAACAATATTGACTTAGGATGAAGCAACTTTGTAAGTGGTTTAAACAACATACACATTGATTTATGAACATTAGAGCAGTGTTCATTCTTATAGATTTATTTCCTATTACATACAGGGTTATGGAGTATTATTCAAAACTTATTTTTTATTTGTATGCAATTGTAATATCTTACAAAGTGTTCTCTCAACAATATCTTGCAATCTTTTACAAGAAAATCCTAAAGCGTATTCTGAACAATGTTTATGTGTCATTTTGGAGCAACATTCATTTAATCTAGAGCAGCCATAATAATCCATATGGAGTGGAGCAACCCTACTAAGTCATCTCAACATTTGCAACCCCCTTGCCATTGATGTCAAAGGGGGAGGCAATGAGAGGAAGGAAGACACTTCTTAGGACAAAAGGGGGAGCATTAGTGTTTTTCCATCAATGCCAAAGGGGAGATTGTTGGTAGTATTATCACTGATGGCAAAGGAGCATTGAAGGAATGCCAGGGAACAACAAGAAGAAAAAATGCAAGGAGCAACAGAAATGTAAGGAGAAACAAGGTATGTAGGAGCAGGGAACATAAGACTAGCAAAGACAAAAGAGCAGTAAAGGCCAAGGAACACCAAAGGCAAAGGAGCAATAGAAAAAAATTATAAAGGAGCAGCACAAGAACAACAAGCAGAGTAGAAAGTAAAGGAGCAACCTAGGAACAACAAGCAAAGGAGAAAAACATGAACAACAAGTAAAGGAGCATCACAAGAACAACAAGCAAAGGAGTAGCAAGTAAAGGAGCAACATAAGAACAACAAGCAAATGAGAAACATACAAAGGAGAAGAACATGAACAACAAGCAAAGGATCAGAAAAACAAGGGACAAAGGAGCAACAAATACCTTGATGTCATGTTGATGGATTGATGCTTGGATAATGTAGCATGGATTGTTTAATGAAGAATTTGTGATGTGAAATTGCTGATTAAACTTAATTGTTGTGATGCAAAGGCAAGACTCCAAGGAAAATATGTTGCAAAGATTGGTGTGATGCATTAAGGACAAATATTTTTATTTGATGCATTTAATCATTACATATGGCTGAAATTAATATTGGATGGATTATTCATTTTTTCTCTAAATATTCAAGATATGAAGAGTTTGTAAACAAATAAGTGGAAGGCAAAGAGTCAAGTGTATTAATTTCATATTCCTATGTGGGATACAAACAATCAACAATCTATTTATATAAAATATGTGATTTTGGAAGGCATAAGAGGTTAGAGAATGGATGAATATGTGAGAGTTGATTGAACTATTATGCATTAGTTACCTGACACTTATGAAGCTGATGTGAAGTAGATTTGAAGGGAATAAGATGCAGAAATGAAGATGGAGATATGCAAAATTTATGACCAAGTGAACCAACACATTGTTATTTCGTGTTTGCATAAGGGGATGGTAGTCTCCTTTCAAGTTGTAGCTTGATAAATATCCAGTTGGAGCTAGTTGAGGTAGGAGCCTATAGTGGGATGTAGCCTATAGAAATCATATGGGAGTTGGAGCTTTCCTTGCATGTTGCAGCTTGTAGAAAATTGAGGTAGTAGCCTCCTATAGGTTGGGGCCTACATAAAATAAGATGTAATGAGTAGGAGCTTGCCTTTGCATCACAACAATAATAAAATCGTGGGTTTATCTCTTTATGGGTTTCCACATATATTTGGTGTCAATGTGTGTTGTTATTATGTGTTCATGTAATGGTTTGGTTTTCTTATTACCTTTTGTTCACATATTCAATATGTTGGTCATTATTTGTTAAGTTGCTCATGTAATGCTTCTATTAATGAGTTTTAAATGAAAAAGAATATCAATGTCCATGAGTATGCTAAATTGATTCCACCCACCCCCCCCCCCCCCCCTCTCGGTTTAGTCAAATTTTCATCAATTGGTATCAGAGCCAGTTCCTTCTGTGTAAGCCTAACAACTTGAAGGTAGATTTGGTTGAGTCATGGACTATCAAAGTGTACCTATGTTGAGTGCAACAAAATTTCATGAGTGGAGAGATAAGGTTAAAACCGATCTGATAGCTTATGGACCTGGTGTGTGGAAACTAGTATGTGATGGCTACTGTAAAGACTCTCCCTCTTTGCAAGAAAAACAATGGAATGCTAAGGAAAAATGTGTCATGTATAAAATATTCATAATAATGATCTTGATACAATAACAGATCTAACTTATGCAAAGGAAATTTGGAATAGATTGCAGCTCACGCATGAAGAGGCTAGCAACAAAAATGTAGAGAAAGGAAAGAGAAAGAGGAAGGAGAAAAACCCCTGTCAGAAGGAAAGTGAAACCTCTACCTATATGAATGTGTCTGACTCTCATGAAGAAAAATCATATGAAAATCGAGCTAGGCTTGACTTATCATTTGATAGTATAGAAATATTGAAGAATGAAAACAAGGATCTGAAGAAACTTGTGCAGATATGTGATGAGAAAGAGCATGAGTACAAGGAGGAAATTGTTAGCCTATTGACACAACTTGAAGAAGCAAGGAGAATAGAAGAGGTGATGAGTAGTAAATTTAAGGAGAGAGACCTACAATGTAAAAGATTAGAAGTTGAGGTTGATTTAGCTAGAAGAGAGTTAGATGAAAATAACAAGTTCTATAAGAAGCTAGGAGAGCAGATAGAATCCATGAACGACTAAGAAGAAAATAGCAGTAGCTCAAAGGCATCCATAGAGGATAATGAAGCGGCCTGGAAAAGACCACTAGAGGAAGGTACAAGCAGAGTAAACAACAAGGAGACAAATAATACCAAGCAACAACAACAAGATCCAAAGAGTGAGTCACATAAAATGATTTTTGCAAAAAGGTCATTTCCTCCAAGAGATGAGTTGAACAAATTCGGAAGATCTCAAAGGAGATTTGTTTCTCCTAGATAAGATATAAAGTGTTTTTCTTTCCATGGGCTTGGACATGTAGCAACAAAATGTAAGAGAAAGAAAGTCAAGACTAATCAACATAACGTACACCAAGCAAGAAGATATCCTCAAACAAACAACCAAAGGAGAATATCAGCCACTAGGTACATAAACTCTTTCTATGGCTATTGTTATATGTGTCATGAATTTGGACATAAAGTGTTTGATTGCAAAGTGTATATGAAGAAAAACATGAACGCAGAAAGAAACACACCATTTTCTATATTTCTTTGCCACACAAGATGCTTTGTGTGTAATAATATTGGCCACAAAGCCAAGGATTGTAGGTTATCATATACACTAAAGATTTATAAATAGAAAACATAACTAACTCCAAGCAAACCAAACAATGAGCCAAAAAGAAATATTGACAACAACATAAGGAAGCCAACTAAGGTATGGAAGAGGAAGAAAAAGAAGGAGCTTGAGACTTCATTAGAAAAATGAAGCTAACATTGTCTGAGGGGGAGCTGCTCAAGAAAGCAAAAGAATAATTCATGTAGTGTCACAAGAGCAACGATATCTCAGGGAGAGAGAAGTCCCATAATATGCAAAGAAAATCTAAGTGGATCCAGAGATAATAATCCACAAGAGGCGGTTAGTCCATGTCACGAAACACACGGGGAGCGTTGGTTTATCCAATGTCCAACAATCTCCCCCACAAGGCGAGTCGGGTGTGTATCGAACTCGTGACCGACGCTCTAATACCACTTGTTGGGAATCATGATTTCCATTAAATCAAAGCCTGTAGGTGTTAGTCAACGATCGCATCGCCAAAGATAAGGATCCATGAGAGGCAGTTAGTCGATGTCACAAAACACACGAGGAGCATTGGTTTATGCAATGTCCAACAATATCTTGAGAGAAACCCATAGTTGTTAGTCAACAATCACATTGCCAGAGATAAAGATACACGAGAGGCGGTTAGTCCATGTCACGAAACACATGGGGGGCGTTGGTTTATCCAATGTCTAACAATATCTTTAGAGAATATTGAGCAAACAAGGAGATTCCATTTTATAGGTTGTGCAAACTAATGGGAAGGAGGGTTGTGGATTGGGATTGTTGTAAGTGCAGCTATTGATATGGATATAAGAATTGGGCTACAAGGAGAAATCAAAGCTAGACATAGGAAGAATGCACCCTTGTGGATGCATAACATTAGCTCAAGTTTGGCCTTTGTTATAGAGGGAATTGGTGCAGGGGGAGTTTATGGTTGAGTGGAATGTCCCTCTTCTACAACCAATTATTCAATTTCAAACAAATGATTGTTCGTAAATGTATTCGCAAATTGCATTGAATTAATACTACACTCAATTATGATTTATGTCATGGTTAATTTAATTTCTAGTTTGCTCAATTTTGATTTCTTATGTTATCTTCCTTTTATGATTTATGGTCTCATTAATAATTGGATGGTTACATTTATGTTTCATAAATATGCATTGGCATGCATGGTTAAGAACAAAAATTTAAGCTCGGTAATTTGGGTGGTAAAAAATGTAACCCGTATCGTTAAAGTGCATAAAGGGCATAGGGTACATTATAAATCCTATTATAGCTGCAAGATCATATTGGGTCATAGTCAATTGATTGCAATTTGTATGATGAGTATATGACAAAATTTTTCCATTAGAATAATTGGGGAAAATACCATTTGAAGCTTGAAAAAGTTAATTTGAGTACAAAAATTACCAAATTGGAAGGTTGTTAGAGTAGTTAGTTAGCTTATAGAAACCATGGTATTGATAATGGGTACCATTATGAAACAAAGCCTCAAAATCAATCCTTTAAATTGAAACATGATGCCACTAGTAATACCATTTTCTGTTTTAGACTTAAAATTTCAATATTTTTGAAAAAATAACCTAAAATTTTGACATTATTGTAAAAAAAGGGGAGGAAAATAAATTTTAAAATAGATAAAATAAATAATAAAATAATTAAATAAAAGAATAATTTTAAATTTAAAAAAGAAAAAGGAAATATATAAAGTACTTAAAAAGAAAGAAAAGAAAAGAAAAGAAATTGAATTTAAAGCCATCTAAATAAAAATAAAAAATAAAAAAATATTTATATAATTAAAAACATAAGGAAAGACAAAGTTAAAAATAATTTCTTTATAAATTTATTTAATTTTTTTTTAACAAAATTATTAATAAGTTGTTCACAACTTGCCCCTATCTAATCATGCCTTGCAGTTTCTTTCAATCGCTTAATGGTCATGAGCTCAGGGGGGATATTTGCCTCCTTCCCTGTCACCAACACTCGATGTAGATGCATTCAATAACATGGTGGCTAATGGGCCAAAATACCAAAAGGTTAAGCCCTCACAGTTTCTGGAAAAGTTTGATGAAATCCCTAAAGTGGAGATCAACACCACTCAATCCTGATCTCATGCCCCGCAATTGGCTGAGCATGGCGTAGTCAGCGAATTCATGAGGATATGTCTGTTCCTTCATTGAGTGAATATGTGGGTTGAGAAAAACTAGAAACTCTTGATCAAGGGCCTAATGCATTCTTCCTTCTTCAACAAAGGATTTTTCACATCTTTGAAAATAAAGCAGATCGAGATATGATCTTTAGAGGCGACCCTTATTTCATGGGAGTCAAAGAGATCTTAAATCTATAGAGCCCTAATTTCAATCCGGAAAACGACGTCCCCTTGACTGTTCCAGTATGGGTGAAGCTCCCCTTTCTTCCTCTTCATTGTTGGAATTAAGTCACCTATAGAAGTATCGGGAATGCACTGGGGAAATAAATTGCTCAGGTTGAACCATAAAAGGGATTGTTTTTCTGTGCTAGGATTTGTGTGGAAGTGAATTTGGATAAGGTGATTCCAACTGCAATAAATATGAACTTGGACACTTAGTCCCATATCTAGGAAGTTGATTACGACAAGCTTCCTTTCAAGTGTAAAATATGCCATGAGTATGCACATTTTTCCAGAAGTTTTAAGAAGAGACAAGGACAATAGAAGCAAGCAGAGGAAGGAGACCCATGGTAGCAACCCAAGCATAGAAGAGGACTTTCAAGTAAACATAACACCCATCCCAAGCCTATGGATCAAAATATGAACAAATGGAAAGGCCTAACTTCTCCCAAAAAAAGCCATAGAGGAAGGAGAAAGATCTAGCAAGTCAAGTGGAAAAAAAGGTCACTCATAATAATTATGAGGCTCTAAATATAATAAAAGAGGAAGGGGAAGTCCAGATGAACAATCCCTAGTATTCCCCAACAAAGGATTTATGCCAATTTGTTAGGCCCCTATACTACTAGTGTCACCCCTTATTGTTATTAGTACAAACCACTTATTATATTGATGTACCCATGTAGT
>APFE030830606.1:19296-48166 GCA_000404065.3 Pinus taeda | reverse complement strand
AGGATATACGCCAGGACCCAACCCCAGAGAAAGAAGAAATGAATCAGACCATATCTTGTAAAGCATTGGCAAGATTTAACACTCCTCAAACTCTCAAGATAGAAGGACATATCAAGAAGAAAAAGGTGCAAGAAGTGAAAGATCACATCGAGAAAGAAGAAATGAATCCAACCATGTCTTGTAATTCATTGGTCAAAACTACCACTCAAACTATCAATATAGAAGGACATATCAAGAAGAAAAATGTTCAAGAAGTGAAAGATCACATTGAGCGTCAAGAAATGAATCCGACCATATCTTGTAAAGGATTGGAAGAAATTAACACTCCTAAAACTCTAGAGATAGAAGGACATATCAAGAAGAAAAAGAATAGCACCAAGATATGGAAGGCTGAAAAGCCTGGAAATCTATTTGGAAATTTAGATGGTATGGGATTCTTGGCTGAAAGCAATTCTGAGAAAGCAGAAGAACATTCAGTGTCTGCTCTTAAGCAACCGGTTTGGAGAAATGGAAGGCAGCCACTGCAGTTGGAAGAAAACCGTCGTGCTACTTACAACCCATTTAACCAACTAGAGAATGGAAATGACTCAATACTTACTATTCTAGATGGGGAGTCAAAGTAGCTAATCCCTGTTGGAATTCGGTCAGAGCATGCTTATGCAAGAAGTCTTGCTCAGTTTGCTGCAAACCTTGGACCAGTTGCCTGGAAGATTGCAGCTCAGAAGATAAGGAGAGCTCTGCCCCCAGGTGTCTCATTTGGCCCTGGATGGGTCGGTGATTATGAGGCTCCTCCTCGTGCTTTATTGTCACATGAAAGAATATCTGTGGCATCAGTGTCCGCTTCCACTACCTCGCCAATTGTTCCAGGTGAAACCAAGATTAAATCAAATAACGCTAAAGATAATCCCAGACTAAGAGATGAAGGGCTTCCAAAGAACTTAATTTCTGAAGGCAGGACTGTTACATCAGCTACAACGGATTTGTCAGCAAGACAGTTGGTTTCAAATTCTGCAATATGTCAAGGGATAGATAATTGCCAATCTATTCGTAATCCTCAATCTGAAGTGATTGGGCATGGCACATTAAATTCTAGTGGTGATGGAAGAGCTAGTTTTCCTTCTCCGGAAGTAAAACAAGGCTCCATAAGGTCAAGTTTAACTGTTACCACATCCAGTGACCTAGCCCTTGCAGGTAGAAAATTTGGTTCAGAAGTAACACAGTCCAGATTACTTGAAATGGTCTCAAGAAATAGCACACTCATGCATGGGGCCTCATTAAAGCAGGCTGATGGTTCAAGGTCCATTGCCAGTCTTCAGGTAATGAAATCTGAAAATATGACAAATGACAGTGATGCGCGTGGTGTTGCCAGAAAAGCAAGTGATGCATCAAAACGCGAGTGTAGTTCTCCTGGTACAAATATTGCAGTCACCACAGTAAGCTCTTCTCTAGGCAACTATCAAGCTGGATCGAGAGTTTTGCAGGGACATCAAGTCGCAAGTAGTCAAGAACATGCTAAGCAGGACTTAAATGGTTTAGCTAATTTACTGCATGGCAAGATGCTAGCATTACATCAAAGAGGTTCTAATCTGTCTGAAAATACCCCAGTGTTGGTGCATTCATCAATTTCATCAGCAGGGCCATCTATAAAACGAGATGATGCCACAGTGCAGGCATGGATACAATCACAAAATGCACGCCTGGCAGATGCAAATGCTACTTCTAGAGTCAGGTTACAGGATGCACCGAATCCTCATATGGAGCAGCGAAGAAATCGATCAATTTCAATGTATCTCATCAGGGGAAGTACTTACCAGCAGAAGATTCCACATGGGACGACAAGAATTTTATACAGAAGCATCAAGAACTACTCAAGCGTTGAGGACAACACTTTTTGAAGGAGAGGGGCATGTTAGGCCCCTATACTACTAGTGTCACCCCTTATTTTTATTAGTACAAACCACTTATTATATTGATGTACCCATGTAGTGCCCATATTGTTACTATTGTGCCCCATAGAAGCCCACTATTGTTATTATTGTGCCCTTACATTATTATTGTTATGTAGGCTCTGATTATGTTATGACCCCTTAAGACTCCTATATATAGAAAGGAGGTCTTTTCATTTGTATCATCCAAGAATTGTTCATTTATGTAATGTAAAGGAGGTTGCCCCCTCGAAGAGGCTGAATTCTAAGGCGTGGATCTCTCTTTTCTCTCTTTTTGTGAGCTGGTTTCATAACACAATTTCCCAAGCTTATTGTAGATCCAACAATAGATATGTCACCATTGGAAGATGCTCCAAGGCCTAAGTCGCAGATCAAAGAATCATCTTCTACCGAGGAGGAGTTCCTCTAGCATCACAATGTTAAATCTGGTACATCCCTTGCAAGTTAAATAGATGGAAAATCAAAAGTAGAGAAAGAAAGAGTAAGAGCAGATCCACCGAAAAAGTAGGGAGAAAATTGAACGGTGAGGTAAGAACAAAAAAGGCCGAAAAAGAAAAAGAAATGGGAACACGAACTGCCTTAGCCTCAAGCTTTGTTCAAGGCGATAACATCAAAATAAAATGAAGAAACTCATCTCCCCATCAGGGGGCCACAAAATCCCATAGAAAATGAAGAAGATAATCCCCTAGAATTGTAGATGATTAGGGTAAAAAAATAATGTCTGAAGCTAAATCCTTATTAAAAGTGACAAGCAAATCTTTCTCCTATCTCCTACTCTAGGAGATGAAAATGGGGGATCAAGAGATATTTTAGCAAAAATATAAACTTTGGAACACCAATGTTATCTCATTGGTGAAATCAAGAGGAGCATCTCATGACCTATATATTGAATGTGCTCCATTGTCCTTTACACTTTTGGATAAACAAGTCTCTTCCCACTGGCTGGCCACAAAATTTCTACATTTTCCCTCTCAAACGTTATGTGTTGTTGTTAACATTTATATGCATGTTAATTAAATGGAAAATATAGAGGGTTGATTCTCCCTCATACCATTGAGAGATTCAACATTTAGTCAAGATACAAGGGGGTGAAAAAAGTCAGGGATCCATTCCAAGAAAGCACATAGGATTTAATATGAGCTTTAAATCTAATGGATTTTAAACCATACTCAAATAAGTACACATGGAGCAATGGCAGAACGGGGCCTGGTGACATCACTACCCTTTTAGATTGTTTTATGGTTGTTGAATCCTTTTTAGAACAAGATTTCCATCTCTCATCTAAGATCCTTCCTTGGTGTAGTTCGAATCACCGCCCAATTCTTTAAAATTCATGGATAAAGGAGATTATGGTCCTCTCTCTTTCATGTTTTTCCTGCTATGGATCAAATTAGATGGTTTTTACGACACGGTAAAACAAGTCTGGATGTAATGGGTCGCAGGGAGCCCAATTTATATTTTGGAGCAAAAACATACAAAAAAAATTTTAAAATGGCTTGAAAATATGGGCTAAGGCGTAAAAGGAGAAAGGCCAGGTTAACGTATCTCATTTTCAAAATAAGTTGGAATATTTTCAAAGAGAAATGGAAAATGGACATGTTATTCAAGAAATTTTTAAGCAGGGAAAACATGAATTTGAGGCTTTTCATGCCATCCTAAAAGAGGAGGAAATGTGGCACCTCAAATCCTACAACCTTTGGTTGCAAGTAGGAGATAAAAACTCCAAATTATTCCATAGTCATTTAGAAGCAAGACTTGGAAGAAAAGTATCTTAGAAATCACAGTCAAGGCATCTAAAATCAGTGACTTTAAGTGATCCAGGTTGAGGCAATTAGGCATTTTTTGTGACCTCTACAGTGTCGTCAATCTACCAGCCAAAGACTATGAGGAAATAATGTTGGAGCATGTCCTGAATCTCCTCTCCCACGAAGATAATATATCGCTATTGAAAGAAATATCTAAGGAAGAAATTAAGAACATTATTTTTTGCTTTAGTCCAGACAAAGCTTTGGGGCACGATGGCTTCTCTGCTCATTTTTATCAATATTTCTAAGAGGTTATAAGTATGATTTCATTGAGAAGAGTTTTTAGCGAAAATCACATCATAATACATTTGTCAACGGGTTTCGAACCAATGAGTGTGGTTCATGGTCAGGGCAAGTTGAAGAACCAGATCATGGCTGCATGTTAAATAGAGAGAGAAAATCATCCAACGACTATATTTAACAGGGAAACGACTGTATTTCATTGAGCAACTAGATTGGACCAACGGATACTAAGAAACAACTATGTTTCACTGGGCAACAAAACCAAGGGATAGGGAAAGGAAAAATATAATTAGTTAATTAATTTGTAAGTTAGTTTAGTTATATTTATTACAATATTTGAATAAAGGAGATGCTAGTAATTAATTGTTAAGAGTATGAATCAATTATATATTAATAGGCCTTTTTTTCTTCTTATTAAAACTAAATAGACAAAAAGTTAGTTAATTAATCTAAGAGTAATAAGTATAAAAGACTAACTCTTAGATTAATTAACTAACTATTTATCTATTTAGTTTTAATAAGAAGAAAGAAAGGCCTATTAATAGATAATTGATTCATACTCTTAATAATTAATTACTAGCATCTCTTTTATTCAAATATGGTAATAAATATAACTAAACTAACTTACAAATTAATTAACTAATTATATTTTTCCTTCACTATCCCTTGGTCTTGTTGCCCAATCAAACATGGCCATTTCTTAATAGCCGTTGGTCCAGTCTAGTTGCCCAGTCAAATATAGCCATTGGATGATCTTCTCTCTCTATTTAACATGTAGCCATGAGCTGGTTCTTCAACTTGTCCTGATGATGAACCACAATGAATTATGATGTGATTTTCGCTGAAGACTCTTCTCATATGGATCACAGAAGCCTAAATTCAAGTATGATTTCAATCGAATGGTGGAATACTCCATCAATCATAATTGTTTATGAGGAGGTATAAACTCTTCTTATTTGGCTCTTGTTCCTAAAGATGCCAATCCTTATTCCTTCTCTCAATTTTGCCCAATATCTCTCTACAATGTCTCCAAAGAGGATTTGTCTTCCAAAAGAAAAAAAATGACATCATAATATTGGTTCAAGAACCCATCCATTCTAGCCAATCGCAGAGGGATGGTTGCATGATTTTCAAGTTGGATAGGGAAAATTCCTTTGAAAGAGTGCAACACAACTTTCTTTTCAAGGTAATGTCTAAATTTGGCTTTGGTAATAAATTTATTCAATAGGTTTATTTGTGTATCTCATCTCCTTGGATTTCTCCTTTAGTCAATGGGCAATATTCTAGTTTTTCTCTTTTAGTCAATGGGCAATATTCTAGTTTTTTAAAAGCTTCTAGGGGTATGTTAAGGATGCTCTATTTCCCCTTTCTTGTATATTATTATGGAAGACACTCTCAATAGAAAGTTAAACTCATAAAGAAGATTAGACAGACTCTTAGGCATCAAATTTACAAGACGAATCAAGAGCATCAATCATTCTCTATTCATTGATGACACCTGATGTATGACAAGGGCCTCCTCCATAATAGAAACCAGAAGATTCAAAACAATATTAGACCACATTCTAGAGGCTTCCAATGGAATGATAAATTCAGGGAATCCCAGATCTATTCTTGGAATATTAGTGTAAGGAAGCAACAACAAATTGCATGAATCCTTGGCTTTTAATTTGTGGAATCCTGGAAAGAATTTAATTATCTAGGAATTTCGATATTCTTAAAGACACTCAGGTCAGGAATGAGTACATATTATAACAAAAATAAAAAATAAAAAATTGTCATTAGGGATCTCGCTAACTCAATTTATATGGGAACATTATTTTAATAAAATATGTTCTCTTAGCCTTACCCATCCACCAGTTTTATGCTCTTTTGGTTCCTTAATTGGCCCTCCAAATAATGGCGAAGGAAATAAAGAAATTCCTATAGGAAGGCAAGAATAACACCAAAAAGTTTCATCTGATTAAATGGGTGAATACCCACCATCCAAAGGTTAATGGTGGCCTTTGCATAAGAGATCTAGCCCTTAAGAATAAATCAAATAGGAGCTAAACTAGTTTCCTCTCCTCAAAAGATGAATGATGAAAGGTAGTTCGTAGCTCCAAATATCTTCGTGAGGGGCATGTCTCAAGCTTAGTAACTCCACTTATTTTGTGTGGTAGCTCCACATTTTGGGGTTTGTTCTTAAATTCAATTCCTCTTATAATTCATAAATTTATTAAGGAAAACGCGATTTTGAGCCATGGCGGGAGTTTCCTAGAAGTGTTAGGGTTTGCAGAAGTTCGTGGGAGTTTCCATGGAAGCGCATAGGGGAGGGAGCTCCACTCCCTCCTATAGGTAGGCAGTGGCTAGTCGCGGAAAGAAACCATTAGAGAGTGTCATAGGTCCTTCAAGTGAGGGGACAAGGATTATAAAAGAGGAAAAAGATTCAAACAAGACAAAGAAGAAGAACAACAATAAGGAAAATGAGCAAGAAGACAAGGAACATGGAGCGAATAACAAAGCACAAAAAGGGCCATGTAAACCCGAAGCTGAGGTCACTCCCAGAGTAGTTTTAAATGATCCTGCTCTGCAGGCGCATAGAGACCACATGAGTACATATGCTATCATATGCAAATTCATGGGAGTATGGCACACTAAAAAAGCTTTACAATCATGGATTAAATATAACTAGAAACCAAAAGGAAGGATTGACTTTCATCTTGGGTCTAAGGGTTTCTTTACGGTAGTCTTCACAAATCTTGAGGACAAAGACAAAGTGTTTGAAGGTGGGCCCTACTTCAATGCAGCAACAGGCCTTTATATGCGACCGTGGATGATGAATTTTGTCCCTGAGCAAGAAAAATTCACTTCTGTCCCAGTCTGGGTAAGACTCTACTTGTTACCCCTTGATTACTGGCAAACGAAATTGTTATCTGCTATAGGAAACAAGTTAGGGCGTTTTGTCAAAATTTCTGAAGCCACCAAGAAGGGTAAGTGCACTTCCTTCGCAAGAATATGTGTAGAGATGGATCTCTCTGGAGTTCTTCTGGATGAGGTCATTTTAGAAGTTTTGGATGAAGATTGGGTGCAAATAGTAGACTATGAACATATTCCTTTCAGATGTCGAAAATGCCATGAGCACGGGCACCTATATAGAGACTGCCCTTTCAACAAAATAGAGAACAGAAGTAAGGCGAATACAATGAAAGATACTGAAGGATTTCACAAAGTGGTTAATAAAGAAAAAGGGGGCAAGAGGGGGCCAAAGCAGTAGCAGATAGAAGGACCACAGACTAATTTGAATAGGTTCCAGGTTCTCGAAGTAGAAGAAGAGATGACAAAAATAGATCAGGTAATGGAAGGAAGCCCGGGGGAAAAGGAGAAAGAGGAAGAAACAACTCAAACACAGGATATTATTAAACAGAAAGAGACTATGATGAGTGATGCAGAACCAGAGATGGACCAAGAAATGACCCAGAGTGAGATGGAAACAGAAGATCATGAATTGCAGGAGATTCTTGATAGGGAACACCTAGACCTGGAAGGATTCCTAAAACAGGGGACCATGAGTGGGGTAGACTTGTTACCGCTGGAAGAATTTAATAGGGTACAACAACTATTCCTATGGAAAACTCAGGCTATAGGGCTTGACAGACAAGGGAAAGGTGAAGGGCAGGGCAACGAAGGTGTGAAAACCATGAAAAACACACCAGGATTAGCTCCCAGAATTTCAGCAAAGAAAAGAGGCAGGAAAAATCAGAATGAGTTATTGATGGAATGTGGAAAGTTAATGATAGATTCAGGTAAGATGAAAGATCTAACTAGCTACTCCTTTACAAATATTTAATAATGAAGCTTACATCTTGGAATATCAGAGGTCTAGGTAGCAAGAGAAAACAAAGAACTCTTAGTAATAGAATGAAACAAGAAGCTACAGATATGATCTTTATCCAGGAAACTAAATGCTCCATGCAAAAAATAAGAGAAATTCACAACAAATGGCTCAATCGATTTGAGTTTCTAGAATTTAAATCAGATAATACAACAGGGGCCATACTCACTCTTTGGAACCCCCAAAAGATTGGGATTATTGATGCTGAGGCATCTAAAAAATATTTATCAGTGGTTATTCAGCCGGTGGGAGATAGGGAGACCTATCTGGTCACAAATTTATATGGCCCTCAAAGAATGGATGACAAAATTAGGTTTCTCGATTCTCTTATGGAGCTCAGAGACAGACATGTAAATGTACCATGGATCCTGTGTAGGGACTTCAACATGATCAAATCACTTACAGAGAGAAAAGGATGAACTAGAACTTTAAGTAGAGACTCCGCAGCTTTTCAAACCTTTATAGATAATATGAAACTAGTTGACATTGACATGAGTAATGGTCACTTTACTTGGAACAATAAAAGAGGAGGGGAATCCCAAGTAGCCTCAAAGTTAGACAGATTCTTAATCTCAGAAGATCTCATGCTAACCAACAAGGAAATGATAGTGAGAATTCTACCATTTGGAGGCTCGGATCATTGGCCTGTTCAACTGGAAGTCCAGAGCATTGGTACCCCCAGAAACAGACCTTTTAGGTTTGAGAATGTATGGCTCTCCCACCCAGACTTCATCGAAAACATTTCAAAATGGTGGACAGAAGACTTGCATATTCAAGGTACAAACATGTTCTTGCTTCACAAAAGACTCAAGCACATCAAACTAAAACTTAAAGATTGGAACAAGAATGTATTTGGGAATATTTTTATAGCAAAAAAATCCATAGAGGATAAAATGTAGGAACTCAATCAAAAACTTATCTCATATGGCTTTGATATTGAGAGAAATGACCAAGTTACCAAACACCATCAAGAATGGGAGATTTTATGTCAACAAGAGGAGATATTTTGGAGGCAAAAATCCAGAGTTCAATGGTTGAAAGAAGGGGAGCGCAACACTAGATTTTTCCACAGATCTACCATAGCGAACAGATCTCATAACAGAATCTCCTTAATCAAGGATGAAGGTGGTAATCTGCATAATTCCCATGAAGAAATAGAAGAAGTGCTAGTCCAACACTTTCATGGAATAACACAGGAAACTATTCCAGACAGAGAGACTTTCATCAAGGATTTAATAGGGCATATTCCTAGAGTGCTAACGAGAGAGGATAATTTTAATCTCAATAGGCCAGTTACAAAAGAGGAGGTTAGTGAGGTCATGAAAGAGATGCAGAATGGTAAAGCGCCAGGCCCGGATGGTTTCAACGTGGATTTCATCAAAGCATGTTGGAATATAGTTAAATAGGGTATTTTGAACGTTTCTGAAGACTCCAAGGTGAATAGAACTATTTTGAAGGCACTCAACACCTCCTTCATTGCACTGATCCTTAAACAAGATAATGCTTAGACTCCTGACAGGTACAGACCCACAGCCTTGTGCAATGTGGTTTACAAGATAATATCCAAGGTAGTTGCCAACAGACTTAAACCACTTCTACCTTCGCTAGTCTCTGTGGAGCAACCTGGATATGTGGAGGGCAGGCAAATTCTCAATAACATCATTCAAGCACATGAGGTGATGCACTCTTTGACTAGTAATATGAATGCTAATATGATTATGCAACTGGATCTAGCCAAAGCTTATGATAAACTGAATTGGACCTATATTAGGAAGGTCCTTATTGCTTTTGGGTTTGATCATAACTAGGTTAGATGGGTTATGGCCCTGGTAACTTCTTCCAGCTTCTCAATTCTGGTCAATGGTTCTCCTTCCAAAACCTTCTCTCCTTCCAGAGGCCTTAGGTAGGGTGATCCTCTCTCACCCTTTCTCTTCATCCTCATGATGGAAGGGCTGGGTTGGTGTATCAAGCATGCCAAAGAGGTTGATAATATCAAAGGCCTCCAAATTTCAAAGAATGTTCAGGCTTTGACACATCAACAGTTTGTTGATGATACTATGCTGCAAGGAATTCCCACAGTTAAAGAAGCTTTAGTGTACAAGCATATCCTGTCTGTCTTTACCTTGGCCACAAGTATGGAGGTTAATCTTTCCAAATCTAAGAATTTTTTCTTTAACACCAATATTTCTATACAGAAAAATATCTCAAGGATTCTTGGCTTTCAAAGGGATGTCCTCCCATCTAAGTATTTGGGAGTTCCTCCTACTGATAAGCCTATGAACAAGGGCATATGGGAACCAGTGATCAATAAGATGCAAGATAAAATCAGAAAATGGACCTATAGATCTTTAAACCTGGCAGGTCAGTTAATGCTTACAAAAGCTGTTCTCCAAGCAATTCCTGTCTTTATGCTATCTGCCCTTCCTACACCAATAGTAGTGCTACAAAATTTTAGAAACATTCAAAAAGATTATCTTTGGGGCAAGGAAGAGGAAAGAAAAAAGTGGGCCTTGGTAGCCTAGGAGAAGATCTGCATAGCTAAAAAATATGGGGGTCTTGGACTGGAAGATCTAGAAGCACTGAGAAAATTTTTAGGGGCAAAATTATGTTGGCGTTGGGTTAAAGAACCAAAGCCACAGTGGGCCAGAATATGGAAAGAAAAGTATGCTAGAAATTGGCAAGATATTGATCTAATAAGAATGTTTGGAATCATTAAGGGCTCACATATCTAGAACAAAGCATGGGGAAATAGAGAGTTAGTACAAAAAAACATCTTCTGGGAAATCAGAGATGGTGAGCTTGCTTTGTTCTAGGAGGACAAATGGCAACAAGAACCTATACTATTGAGAGAGAACCTAAAAGACCTCAAGGAAGATACAGACACCAAAATATTATTTAAGGTGAAAGATTACTGGGATCAAACCAACAGTGAAGGAAAATAGAACTTGGAAAAAGCTGGAATACAAGGAAGATAGTCCACTGAAAGCGAAAGCGAAGGCACTTCTAGCAATGTTGGAACAAAGGAAAATTTTAGTGATAGGGGACAAGACCTACTCAGATGGGGAAATAATGTTGCAGGCACCTTTAATCTCAAGGAGCCAAAACATATACTCCTTAAGCTGGATTCCACTGAACAGGATAGGGTTTGGCAGAACATATGGAAACAGAAAGGATGGATGAAGATTAAGCTCTTCATGTGGTTAGTGCATCACAGGAAAATTCTGACTTGGGACAACATTCAGAAGGATGTTATGGGCCCCTCCAGATGCCAGCTATGCGAAGCCCAAGAGGAAACAATGGAGCACCTTATTAATAATTGTATTTTCACCTCTTGGGTATGGGATGCTTTTGCCTCTATCTTCCAGCAGATAGACAGGGACAAAGGAAGCATCATTAAGACCCTTATCAAGTGGAGACACAACTTCTCTGATTTGAAACTTCTTGCATCAGCTTGGGCTATAACGCTAGTTTTCATAATATGGACAGTCTGGAAAGAAAGAAACAATAGAATCTTCAAAAGTGTAAAAAGTTCCTCTCAACGCCTGCTAGAACAAATATTAAGACAATTGAAGGACTCTGTAAGCACCATTCTGTGTACAGTGCTTAAGATTCCTCCCTCTGTTGCTGAAATGCAGATTCTCCTTAAGTTAGGTATGCAAGGGTTTATTCCACAAGGCTTGGACATAAAGGTTTTGAGGATGGACTCTAAATTGGATTATTGGTATCCCCCCCCTCAGGGTTTTCTAAAATTCAACATTGATGGAGCCTCCAAAGATAACCCGGGTATTGTGGGTTGTGGCAGGGTACTCAGGGATGATAATGGAAGTCTCCTTTACATTTTCCATTGTCATTTGGAAAGAGCCACTACCAATATGGTAGAACTTCTGGATCTTGAGCAATGTTTAGAAATTCTGAAGCAGGACAATCTACGAAATGTTATAGTCGAGGCAGACTCTAAGTTAATCATAAACTCGGTTAAAAGAATAAGTTATGGCACGGAGCTAGAAAAAGTCTCTAAACAATGGAGACTGCTTCAAGTCTTTTAGAGAATCCAGCTTCATCTCCAGGGTGTCCGCACGGTAAGTTTTAACCATGTGAGAAGAACAACTAACAAATTGGCAGACATTTTGGCTAATCAAGGAGTACTCAGTACTCAAAGTAGGGTGGTGCTGAAGTGGCCTGAGTTGCCTTTGTCTAGATTGAAGACACCATGTCATGACCAGGCGGACGAGGATATAATGGTGTTTTGACACAAAGACACGAGGGTGGTGTCTTGTTGATTTGGTATATTGATGTAATTTTATCTCCGAAATAATATCATTATGGGGATGAAGGTTACTGTCGGCCTCCCCAGCCTTCGACAGTACAGTCTCAGAAGTGTCAGTTGGAAGCTGAAGTGTAGATACAGTGCCGCGAATGGTGGGTTGAATAGCTGCGTTCTCAATAGTCACCGGTTTCTTAGCCTGCAGAGGAGGAATTTGGAAAGGGACCGGCTCTCCGACTTTCCCGACAACCTATATCCCCTCGTTTTCCTTTTATCGGTTTCATTTCAGCGCGGGAAGTGGTTTGGCGTCCATCGCACGCCTTTTGCGCAGGAAGCGGTATTGTGGAGTTGGGAGCGATTCCACACACCGCGCTACACGTGGCAGGGTACAGAGTTGAAATACCGCCCTCATCACACATTATTATTCAATGGGTTAGGCCCGCACGATATGGTCCTTGGCCGTCAAATCTTGCAGAACAGATCTACGGTCAGGAATGAGCGGGCTTGTTTGTGGGTCCAGGGTGGCCACTGGTGAGTATCCTATGGGCAACTTGGCAGTACGATATGATTCCCCGCCGTAGGATCTGGCAGGGAGGATCTATGGCCAAAGATAGTTTTGCGGATCAAGGTAAAATTTTCTTCTAGGCAGGTTACATGTTTGGATGGGCATTGGTGGCATTCGCATGCTCCGGATGCTCGAGAGTTTTTCTCCCCCTTCCGGACCCAAAATCCATTGCGGGGCTTCCCCTTTTCTTCACCGTGTTTACCTCTATATATTATGGGTAAATTTGTATACTTTTTGTGGACTTAACAGTTTTATGGACATTTCCTTTAGCTCGGGGCCATTGGATAGTAGACATTGATTGTTCTAAGTTCCTTTTGGAATGGTGTATACTATTTAAGATATTTTAAGTTTTAATGGAATTGAAGGATCGACTCTTGCATTAGCAAAAAAAAAAAATTAAAAATTATTAAAACCCTGGAAATGGTAGGAAAAATAAAATTTGGGCAGATTGGATTATGAATAATCCTCCAGTTGGAGATAGATAGATATATTATGCCTCTCATAAACATATTTTCTACCCACAATAATTTTACTCTTGCATATATCTCATCCTAGGATAATAGAGGACGTTAGAATGGTTGGAAGTTGGATTTCATTTCCCCAAGCCTATACAGACTAGCTCAGAATTTTCAAAAAACCCTTGCAGGATCCGCTCCTTGGAGTCTAGATGTTGTTGATGTGTGGAGTTGGAAATCTTTGATCTATTATGTCCGTGAAGGATACTCTTCACTCCTTTTCCCGCAGGGTCCTCCTCCAAGATCAAGTTGTTGGTCAAAAATCTGGGTGCCTAACTACCCTCCAAAAATACTAATGGCTCTTGATGCATAAGAAGATACTAATGGCAGAAAATATTTAGAGAAGAGGTATCCTTAGCCTTTTATGTTGTCATATTTGCAAAAATAATGAAGAATCCATTCAACATCTCTTTTTGGGTGTCCCTACATCAAATTTTTTTGGATGGTTGCTTCAGCTCCCATATGTAGCAAACTAATTTGGCCAAGCTCACTCCATAATATTCTCTCCTTTTTGCTGATGCAATATAATGGTAGGTTAGTGCAAAAATACTCTTCAAATAGATATTGGAATCCTTTCCCAATTATATATGCTGGAAATTCTGGATCACTAGAAATGAAAGTTTTTTAGAGACATTCAAACTCTTCCTCGGTCTACAATAATGAAAGCCTTGCATTTGTTCTTAGAGCATTGGGTGTAGCATGGGAAAAATAATCCCACTCCAAACTTGGATGCATTGGCATTTGCATGGATCTTAAAACTTAAATCTTCTAAATTCTTTGACTTCTAGGCACTCTGGAAAAGAACCAAAATAAAATTGGAAGCTTCACTTCTTGTGGAGCGCTTTCAAAGCTTGGAAATATCAGCTTTCAAACTTCATCCTTTAATTTGATGGCGTTTCTAAAATAAATCTAGAAGTAGCTAGGGAGGATGGGTTCCATTTTTCCTTGGCAGATCACGAGTTATAAGACTCTCTTGGGGCATAAGAAAGAAGACAAATAACCAAGCAGAGGCATATGATCTCTTATAGAGCCTCCTTCAAGCAAAATAAATTAATGTCCCCAATCTCACAGTGATTGGGAATTCACTACTAATTATTAGGAGTATGGTGATAGCCTCTTATCTGAAGGATAAAATCCTAGAAATTTGTTTAATCATATAGGGAAAGTAGCTTCCTCCCTTCCCCAATCAATTTTTATCATGTTTTGTGAGAGAAAAAAATAGAATCTTATCAATGTGGGAGTGTAGGATGCTTATTGAACTTTGGAGAATTGATAGTGGATGGTCAATTGAGAATATAATTTGTCTTAATGGGTATCCTTATCAAAAATTTGGTGGGGAGTCCTTTATATGTGGCACCCCTCAATTTGAAAATATTTGCAGAAAAAATGAACAGGTGGTGTGGGATTGTAGTGATAGTTTGGAGGATCACTCACAAATTTCCATGAATCGTCAAGATTAATTAATTAGTGGGGATTTCAATTGGGGAGGAGGGTATAATCTCGTATATTGGATCCTCATATTCTCCTTGTTTCTCTGTTGATTATGATGGGAGCAAAATACAACTTAGAGACAGATTAAAATTGAGAGATAACACGAGGCAGACAACACAGAAAAATAAAAACAAACAATGGAGAATAAATCATGAGCTTTACACTACATTACAGGCCTTGCCTTGCTTGCATCTCAGGCTAAGGAAAATTACAAATTTATAGTTGATGGACAAAGCTCTAGAATTCTCCGGCAGTGGAATCCTAGGTTGCCTCTAACTTAATATCATTGCTTAGCTCTGATACCAGTTGATGGGATTAAATGGATTCAAATAAGAGACATCAACACTCAGAGACAGTTGAACACAATACATAAATAAAAAATAAGCAATGGAGAAGAAATTACAAGCTTTACATTGCAATACAAGCCTTGCCTTGTTTACATATCAGGCTGAGGCTAATTACAAATTTATAGTTGATGGACAAAGCTTTAGAATTCTCTACATGTGTTTTTCATGACTTATGATATGATCTTAGAAGTCAAGGGTAGTGGATTATTAGTGGCAGTTGACGTGGGCAGCAACTGTCAGAGATTCAGCGTCAAACAATGGAGTTGGTTGAGAAGTCAACTTCCTTCTTTGGCTTCACATGTAACATTCTCTCACTTGAAACCAAATGAAGAATCGTAAATAAAGTCACACCAAGTCCTACCATACCTCTACATAACTAATGTTTATTTCTTGGTAGAATCTTAGTGAGCATATCAACAAGGTTCTTATATGTATGGACCTTTTCCAAGGAGTCCTTCCTCCAACACATGTCGGGTCCAATGGTACCTTAAGTCAATGTGCTTGGTTTTTGAGTGAAATGTTGGATTTTTCACCAAGTGAATGACACTCTGAATATCAAAATACAACACATACTTGTCCTTCTTTATTCCTTTCTCTCCTAGGAATCGTTGCATCCACAACATCTCTTTACAAGCTTCTGTTGCAGCTATGTACTCTGCCTCTGTTGTAGAGAGAGCTATTATTCTTTGTAGCCTTGACACCCAAGACACTGTTGCAATTGCAAATGTGTACAAATAACATGTAGTGGACTTTCTGGTGTCCATATCTCCAACCATATTTGCATCTATAAATCCTTCAAGTATAGTCTCCTTATGACTAAAACATAAATAGTAATGACTAGTACCCTTGAGATTCCTCAAAATCCATTTTACTGCTTGCCAATGTTGTTTTCCTGCATTGACAAGGATATGCAATGTCTATTCGTGTACATACCATGGCATACATCAAGTTGCCAACTGCAAAAAAATAAGTAATCTTGTTCATTTCTTCCTTATCCTTGTCATCCTAGGACATAAATCAATACTCAGTTTGATGTGAGATGCAAGGGTTGTACCAACTGACTTTGCATCCTTCATATTAAACCTATAAAGCACCTTCTTGATATATTTTTCTTGTGACAACCACAACATTTTGTTTTTCCTGTCACGCATAATCCTCATGCCCAATATTTGTTGTGTTCGAGCCAAATCCTTCATTGCAAATTTGTTGCCCAAATCTTTCTTCAACCTATTGATCATATTCTTATCATGCCCAATAATCAACATGCCATCCACATATAGTAGTAATATTATATACTTTCCTTGATCATACCTCTTGATATAGACACAATGGTCAACTTCCAACCTACGAAAAACATGTTCTAACATGAATGACTCAAATTTCTTATACCATTTTCAAGGTGTTTGTTTCAACCCATAGGGGCTCTTCTTCAACCTGCAAACTTAGGTCTTCCTTGCCTCTTTCTATGAAGCCTTATGGTTTCTCCATATAAATTTCTTCCTCCAATTCACCATGAAGGAAAGAAAATTTTACATCTAACTATTCACATTCTAAGTCTAAAGCAACAATAAGACCAAGAACGACTATGATGGATGAAATTTTGACAACAGGTGAGAAAATCTCAGTGAAGTCAATACCTTCATTTTGGGAAAATCTCTTCACCACCAACCTTGCCTTATACCTCTCATTCTTTTTTTCACCTTCATGCTTAATGATGTATACCCATTTGTTTTGTAAGGCTTTTATACCTTTTGGGAGATTTATCAATTTCCAAGTTTTGTTTTCCAACAAAGAGTTCATTTCTTTGTCCATTGCTTCTTACTGTGCTCAACTTTCCAAGCTGCTTGAAAACAATTAGGCTCACCTTCTTCAGCCAATAAAATAGAGTTTGAAGGAGGATACCTTTGTGAAGGCTTGTGAGGCCTAGAAGATCTGCAAACCAGTTGTGGTGGTGCATTATCAGGTTGAATCTCATGTAAAGGTTCCTGTAGGATTCCTTCTTCTTCTTGTTCATCATTTTCCACTTGCTCTCCTTCTTGCTCTTGAATTTGATATCCATTTTCTTGCATTGGTGTGATGTTTTCTTGCTGCTCTTCAAACCCGACAATAAATTTCTTGACCTCCACCTCACCTATAGACCTCTTAAACATCTATGACTCATTAAATATAACATCCTTGCTTCTAATAACTTTATGTTTTGCTGGAACCCATAGACGATAACCAAATTCTTCATCTGCATATCCAAAAAAAATCACTTTCATAGATTTATCATCTAGCTTAGTTCTATTTTCTTTGGGAATATGTACAAATGCTTCACATCCAAAGGTTTTCAAATGAGAATAATTCAACTTCTTGCTAGTCCAAACTTCTTCAAGGATATCGCCATCCAAGGCTGTAGTAGGAGATCAATTTATAAGGTGACAAGTTGTCCTCACTGCTTCTGCCCAAAAATGCTTCTCCAAACCAAAATTTGACAACATACTCCTCACTTTTTCCATAATGGTGTGATTCCTCGTTTCTATAACACCATCTTGATGAGGAGTACCAGGCACAACCTTCTCATGCTTTATGCCAAACTTATTACTATATTCCTTGAATGCTTTTGAGCAATATTCCCCATTGTTATATGTTCTTAGACACTTGAGCAATTTGTTACTCTCTCTTTCAACAACAACATGGAATTTTTGAAATATTTCAAACACTTCACTTTTACTTTTCATAAGGTAGGCCCAAATCTTCCAGGATGAAACATGTATAAATATTACAAAATATGATGCTCTTCCTAATGACTTAATGTTAACAGGCCCATCTGAGTGTATCAATTCTAATTTTTTTCTCTTTCTATCATGGCCATCTCTAAGGAATGAAACCCTTCTTTGTCTACCATGTATACAATGCTCACAAAGATCAAGATTATACGATTTCAAACGTGGTAGTAAATATTTACCAACAAGGATTTTTAAGCCCTTCTTGCTCATGTGACCCAAGCAGTTATGCCACAGATCTGCTGAATTTTCTTCTTTTGTGAAAACAACCAAATCTAATTTTCCTTCTTTTGTGTAACACCCTCCTCCCATATCTACCCAAGCAATTGGTCAAATGGGGTAAACATGCGACGAGAGGCCACTATGATATGATTCAACCTCCTAAGTCACGTTAAGGAAGTGGAACTGACGAAAACACACCATACAAACATTCAACATCAACTTCAGGACCCCTGGAAACCAATTCAACACTTTAGACAACTTGCCCTTGGGTCCCACTAAGATTTTGGACAACTTAAGCCTCAATCGCTCTCATGCTATAGGCATGACAACATCCAAAAACCATGATTCGCTCTCATAGGCTTTCCCACCAACATCCAAAGACTCATTTAGTCAGTGTTATTCTAGCGTCCTCGAGATTTGAGCCAGTTTTTCAGGCCTAGAGCCCAGGTCACTGCCCAAAATTGAACCATCTCTTCAGAATAGTAAAATAACATGGAAATGACAGTACTAAAGAAAATGATTGTTTAAGACATTGACTGGACCCCTACTAGCCATGATAGGAATTTCGTCAAACATATCACGAATATGTAAAATATAGGTGTAAATAACAGTTTTGAGCGTAGGGGTCCCATACTTAGCTGAGAATCGCTAAGAACCATTGCTGCCTCAACACATCAATTGCCATTCCATCCATTATATCATAGGTATATTGATCATTCAATTACAAGTAAAAACATGATGAAAGCCATACATAGATGTTGTCATAAAACACATACATAACTAGCATAATAGCAACATAAATACTCATGAAAGTACAACCATATAGACCACATATAATCCATCGAAATTCTGATAGAAATACAAGGAGAAATAACCTTTCATTAATGATGCAAAATCCAAACCCGGGATGGGAATTCCATGTTCCACCCAACTGTAGAATGGCTGAGCCAAATTTCTCTTCATCCATTCACCCCCGTGTCATATTCCAAGCATGAATGTGGGATCTCATAGAACACATCAATCAAAACTCATCCAGGGATTCTAAAGGCCATCCACCTCAACCCATAAAATAATGATACCACCTCACGGTCAGACATCACAAAACCATCGTTAGATTGGTCTCCATCCAATCCTTCCAGGGATTCTAGAGCGTTTGTTCTAACCAAGGCTTCCAGGACTAGTAACTCAACCCACAACTGTCGTCGGGCTTCTAGAGCGTTTGTCCAACCAAGGCTTCCAGGACTAGTAACTTAACTCACCAAGGGCTTCCAGAGAATTTGTCCAACTAAGGCTTCCAGGACTAGTAACTCAACCCAAGCTATTACAGGGCTTCCAGAGCATTTGTCCATCCAGGGCTTCCAGGAACTAATAACTCAACCCAAGCTAAGGAAACATGAGAACCAACCAAAAACAAACATTGAAAGTAAACCCACAATCACCATGGCTATCCAGGAAATGGCAAGGCTAGGCAATCCAATGTCAATCGAGGCAATCCTCCTTGCAAATGACAGATCATGACCAAGAATCCACATGCATATGCTATGCATGCCAAAACTAGTGAATAAATGATACATGCAACTCGGTACCTACAAGAAAATATGATGTAGTTGTTGATCCTAATGCCCTCTTGTGCTTTCCTGCTCTTCCTTTACCTTCTTGCTCCAAGAATCCAAGTATGCCACACCCACCAAGAGTGCTCCAAGAATATCCAAGTCTCCAAGAATATGAGAGAGAGAGAGAGAATAATGAGAGAGCTCCAAAATTGAACTATCAAATGGTTACCAACTGATCCTCAAAAGCATTTTTATGAATGAGGCCTCTATTTTCTTCATTTTCCATTATTTTTCCTTCATTTTCCTCCTCACATGCAACTTGTTACCTTTCACCTCCCTTTTCTCCTAATTTTCATTATTTTCATAAATAAATGCGCCAAAAATTCCATTTTTCCTTTCCAAAGACTTAGCCATTGCCTTTGCCGATTTCCTTAGCCGTAAACAATCAAAAGTGATCCCCATCACTAAGATTTTGCCTAGCATTTAGCTTGAAATAAGTGTCCCATAATCCGTGGTTATTATTTTGCCTTTCTTTACTTTTATTACATGGAATTTTCACCAAGGCTGTTACAGAACCTACGCCCTTGGGGGAACACCGTCCTCGATGTTCAACAACACCTATAACCACAAAACTGTTGTAAGAAAAATATACTGCCGATGGAACTTATAACTTAGATTGATGCAGTATTTACAATGATAAACCTACTAAGAAGCAAACCAACATGAAAACATAACATCATAACATCATAATGACATGACACCCATATTGCTTATTGGAGCTTTATAACATATATCATGGCGGTATTTACATCCATATACATATGTCCATATGCAAAACGTCAACAAAACATATATCAGAGCATATACCAAAATCACACCAAAACACCAAGCCAAAACTGCTTTGCCTCAACCAACAAACAAGGAAGGATAGATAGCCCGCATCTGATCTGCCATCTTCTATGTAATTTCATCGGGCCCAAAGTGCTTCCAATAGACCTTAAATTACTCCATTTCTTGGTTCCAGAGCATAAGCACCTTTTTCTGCAATATACATTGAGGCACCGACTGGAATTCTCCATTTGGTTCCACCCGCAATACATACCAGTCAATCACATGATCAACATATTTAACATACTTTTAAACAATGACACATGGAAAACATCATGGACTTTCACTGTCGAAGGCAGTGCAAGTCGATAGGCTACTGGCCCAATCCTCTCAATGATACTGAAGGGTCCACAAAATCATGGTGCTAACTTGGTACTTGATCCAATGTGCAAGGAGCTCTTCTTTGACTTGATGCGCAAATACACCTGTTCCCCAACTCGGAACTCCTTGAACAACATGTTCCTATCTGCATAGATTTTCTACCTATCCTATGTTTCCTTTAGATTCTTCTTTATAACCTTCATTTCTTATTCCATGTCTACCAACATGTCTGGTCCAATCAACACCCTGTTAACCAGACCACTCTAACTGATGGGATTGTTGCAACTCCACCCATACAATGCCTCAAAATTACTCATCCTCAAAGATCCTTGATACACGTTGTTGTATGTGAACTCTAAAAATGGAAGATACTCTTCCCACTTCCACTGTTGATGCATCACATACATCCTCAACATGTCCTCCAATATCCCGTTGACCCTCTTTGTCTGTCCATCTGTCTGTGGATGATAAGCTGTATTGAAGGCCAACTCTATGCCCAAACCTGCAAATAACTGCTTCCAAAACTTGGAAGTGAACTTCTTATCCTTGTCTGACCCAATCGTCTTAGGAAAACCATGCAATATGACCACATCTTGGATGAATACCTGTCCTACATCACTAGCTGAGAATGTAGACTTCACTGGAATGAAATGTGCAAACTTCGTCAACCTGTCCACAACAACCATGATGTAATCGTGTTGTCTCACTGTCTTCGGAAACCCTTGATGAATTCCATATAAATGACCTACCATTTCCATTCTTGAATCGCAATCGGCTATAGTAGTCCACCTGGGGGCTTACATTCTACTTTGACTCGCTGATAATCAAAACACCTAGCCACAAACTTTGCTACACCCCTCTTTAGATTCAGCCAATAGTAAAATTTCTTCACTGCAGTCAATGTCTTCTGATAAACTGGGTGAACTGAATAATGTTTCACATGAAACTCCCTCAAGATCACCTTCTTGATCTCGCTGTTATCCGACACATATATCCTGTCTCGAAACCTAACCAATCCATCTCCTATAAGGAAATAATCCACATCATGTGCACTTGCACCTATACTTGTACCATGTCCTATACCCATACTTGTACAATCACCTGTACATATACTGGTACTCTGCTACAACATGTGCATGACCTCCATATATATGACATCATGTTGACCTCCCTGCAATATTCCATCCTGTAGATCTGTCCCATAGGAGATCATAGCTGCTAAGTGATTTACCTGTATCCACCTGCTAAGAGCATCTACCACTTTGTTTTCTTTACCTTTGATATACCTGATCTCAAAATAAAAAATTCACTAATCGTAGCCAACCACTGAGCATGCCTACCATTCAGATTCAATTGGTCAAATATATATTGCAAACCATTATGATCACTCATCAATATGAACCTCCTACCTAAAAGATAATGTCTCCACATCTTCAATGCATGTATAAGCGTTGCCAACTCAAGATCATGCCTGGGATAGTTCTACTCGTGCTCATTCAACTTTCACGACTCATAGCATACCACCTGTCCATCCTACATAAGGACTCCACCAAGTCCTTTCTTGCAAGCATATGTGCATACTACAAATTCTTTGTCTGGATCTGCAATCTTTAGCATTGGTGTATGTGTCAACAACTGCTTAAGTTTCTCAAAACTAGCCTCACACTCCTCTGTCCATTCAAACTTCTAACTTTCCTTTGCAATGATGTGATAGGATAAGAAATCTATGAGAATTTCCTTATGAACCTCTTGTAGTAGCCTGCCAAACCCATGAAATATGTCACCTCATCCACATTCTTGGGAGCTACCCACTCCATGAGGTGCTCATCCTGTAAGGTGCTTTTGATGCTGGAGCTTCCCCTGGCACTAACTCAATACAAAAGTCTACCTCCCTATGAGGTGGAAAATTTGTAATGTTCTCAAGAAATACATCCCTGAACTGCTGCAAAACTGGGTACCTGCTCAACATATCTATATCCTCAACTTCCTTACCCTTATCACTACAAATGTGTACTGCAAATAACTTGCACCCTTTCCTATGGCTACGATTTGCTTGCATATTTGTCACCATCCTAACTGATATAGCTTTCTTCTTACCCTGTAAGACTCTTGGTTATCCATTGTCATCAAACACTCAATGGATTTGTCATAATAGTCTACCTTGGTTTTATGAAGATACAACCAATCCATACCCAAGAAAATATTGTATGATCCCAACAGTGATACGTTAAAATGTGTTGCGGTAGGCATACCATTCAAATCAAATGCACAAGACCTTACCCAATGATGAACTCACTTCTTTGTACCTGTAGCCAACTGCACTAACCAAGATTCTGCATGCAATTCCTTACTCAAACCACACTTTCCCACCAAGTTAGGACTAACATAGCTATAATTAGATCCAGGGTCAATCAAAATAGAAATAAATTAATCACAAAGCTTACTGTCCATCTCAATGATATATTCCTAATGCTCTGCCTGTTTATTATCCAATGTTGCATAAATACGTGGAATACTCTGACCAACATCCCCAACAGTGTATGTCTCCTAGGCACTGTATATTTGAGGTCTACCACCTTGATTCTGCAGACAATCTCTCTTGCGATTATTTTTGCCACAAGTCCAACACTCTATAGTCTTCCAACCTGTCTCCTTATTCTATTCTCCTTATCAAAATCCATGTCCTCTATATGATGCATTAAACTTCTTAGATGGTACAACATTCTCCTTGTGACCTGTATCCTGAGGCCTTGCTTGCTTTTTGTCCCATATTCCTTTGTTCTTTTCATTATCTCTCGAGTATGGTTTCATCTCATCTTTGCACTTCAATTGTTCATAGCAATGGATTAGCTTTCAGATGGCCTCCTCTAATGATCTAGGCTCATCAAACTCAATCCTGTCTTTAAATTGCAACTGATAATCCACTAATGAACCTCTGAATATTGGCCTTTTCCTCTGTGAGATAAAGCACATACCTTAGTAACTCCACTAGCTTGCTAGTGTACTCATAATCTATCATGGATCCCATCTTTAGTTCATAAAATTATTTCGCCCTGTCATCAAAGTATCATTCTGACAAGAACTTCTTCTTGAATAGCCACTCAAGCTCACTCCAAGACAAATATTCCTCATGAATACATCTGACATTCTCCACATCTTCCCACCAAATGTCTGGTTTACCTTTGAGACCTACTGTAGCCACTCTATCTTTCATGTTCTCTGAATATTCATGCAATCTGAAAAAATTCCTCATGCCAAGGGACCATGCATTTGCATCTTGTGATTTGTTCATCTCTCCATCAAATGTTGGTGGTTTTTCTTTCTTAAACTCATCTGGAAAATATCCCCTATCACTCCTCCTGTAAGGATGATAAGGATGACGATCATGATGCCTATCTGAATTAGAACTAGAATAATACATGTGTTTATCCCCTCTCCTATCCTAAGTGTCACATACTCTGCCATCTCTATTTGACCCATGACCACCATGCGACCTACTTCCACATGCCTCGCTGGTTCTATCCTCCTGTTCATAGTTGATTCGGTGTGATCCATGTCGCTGCAATTCATACAAACTTTGAAGTATCACTACACTTACATCTGCTTGTTTCTCCTCTGCCTGCATGATTATGTCATTATCTACCTTACAACTCCTTATTTCATCCTTTAAGCTTCTTAGTGTAACTTCCAAATTGAAAGAGTTCCCAACACCATATTGCTCCTCAAATTCATAGGGGAAGTATTTGTAGTCAACCATCTTGCTAGCCATTTGATATTTCTTCCTGCAAGATATATCATGTCAACTAAACCAAATCACAATAAACCAACGTACCTTAACATAGCCCGAGGAGGATACCTTGTTTACAAGATCAACAAATTAGCATGATACATGTATAACATAATCATGACAACATATAAGAATCTAACATCTAAGCATATAACCATGCAATCATCATTTTAGCTAGGGTCTAGTCATCAATGCATGACCTTTACAACACCACATACTATGACCTCATGCATGACAACAACCACTACATCACCATACACTTGACCACATGCTAACATGAACATGCATAAGCAATATGTAATCAACTACACAATGCCTAAACACGTATGATCAAGCACAAATGAATGATACTTGAAACTAAACCTACCAAAATGATACATGCAACCAAACATACAAGCATGTAACCAAACATGCAAGAATGTAACCAAGCATCCTAAAATAATACATGTAAGCCACTTAAATCGACATGTAACCAATCATACACTCACAACAATGCATCCCACCATAAAACACACCAACTCTACATGACGACATCACTACCACCATGAACAACATCATGAAATGCAACAAGCACACATAATGCAAGTGTGAGATACACACATGCAATTGACATGCATGCATGACCAACACATATCCCATCCAGTCTGAGGGGTGAACCATGCCCTGATACCACTCTATAGCACCCTCCCCCCATATCTACCCAAGCAACTGACCATCCGGGGTAAACATGCGACAAGAGGCCACAATGATATGATTCGACCTCCTAAGTCACGTTAAGGAAGTGGAACCAATGGAAACACACCATAAAAACATTCAACGTCAGCTTCAGAACCTTTGGGAACCAATCCAACACTTTATACATCTTTCCCTTAGGTCCCACTAAGATTTTGACAACTTAAGCCTCAGTCGCTCTTATGCTATAGGCATGACAACATCCAGAAACCCAATGTTGCTCTCACAGGCTTGCCTACCAGTGTCTAGAAACTCATTTAGACAGTGCTATGCCAAGGTCCCTGGGATTTGAGCCATTATTTTAGGCCTAGAGCTAAATTCACTGCCCAAAATTGAACCATCTTTTCATAACAATAAAATAACATGGAAATAAAAGTACTAAATCAAATACTTGTTTAAGACCTTGGCTAGACCCTTATTAGCCATGACAGACATTTCTTCAAACATATAATGAATATGTAAACTACAAGTGTAAATAACGATTCTGAGCATAGAGGTCTTATACTTAGCTGAGAATCGTTAATAACCATTGATACCTCAACACATCAATCGACATTCCATCCATTAGGTCATAGATACATTGATCATTCAATTACAAGTAAAACGTGATGAAAGCCATGCATAACTACTTTCATAAAACACATAGATAACCAACATAATAGAAACATAAATAATCATGAAAGTACAACCATATAGACCACATAAAAACCATCAAAATGCTCATAGAAATACAAGGAGAAATAACCTTTCATTAATGATGAAAAATCCAAACCTAGGATGAGACTTCCACATTCTACCCGACTGTAGAATGGCTGAGCCAAATCCCTCTTCAGCCATTCATCCTCGTGCCTTATTCCAAGCATGAATGTGGGATATCATAGAACACATTAATCAAAACTCATCTAGGGCTTCTAGAGGCCATCCACCTCAACCTACCAAACAATGATTACACCTCACAGTCAGGCATCACAAAACCATCATCAGATTGGTCTGCATCCAAGCCTTCCAAGGCTTCTAGAGTGTTTGTTCCAACCAAGGGTTCTAGGACTAGTAACTCAACCCATAGATGTCATTGGGCTTCCAGAGAATTTTTCTAACCAAGGCTTCCAGGAATAGTAACTCAATCCACCAAGGGCTTCTGGAGCGTTTGTCCAACCAAGGCTTCCAAAACTAGTAACTCAACCCAAGTTTTTACAGGGCTTCTAGAGCGTTTGTCCAACCAGAGCTTCCAGGAAAGAATAACTCAACCCAAGCTAAGGAAACATGAGAACCAAACAAAAACAAACAGTGAAAGTAAACCCACAATCACTATGGCTATCCAGCAAATGGCAAGGCTAGGCAATCCATTATCAATCCAGGCAATCCTCCATGCCAATGATAGATCATGACCAAGAACCCAGATGCATATGCCATGCATGCCAAAACTAGTGAATAAATCATACATGCAACTTGGTACCCGCAAGAAAATATGATGTAGCTACTGATCTTGATGCCTTCTTGTGCTTTTCCGCTCTTCCTTTGCCTTCTTGTCCCAAAAATCTAAGTTTGGATGAAAATAATGGAAAAAACATCAGTTTACTATTTTTCCTAGTTTTGAATTGATCCTTTGAAGGGTAGAAGGTGCAGTGAACCTCAACATGTTTTGATCATATGTATCTATTATATATTATGATGAATGAAGACAAAAAAGGTTGTTTCTATTCGAGTGATGTGTGAGTACTAAATTTTCAGAGGTTTCATGCTTGTATGATCAATCAATGATACATGTTGCTTATGTATTGAGGGCCATCGATCTTATATCCAATGATTCTTATGGCATGGTGCATTGGATTTGTTTTGTTTAGTTTCAGTTGTTTATTTATTCTCTGTGTTATGAATATTTGATGTCCGTTGATTCAGAATTTAGTGTATCTTCTCTTTTTCAGTTGTTTTCACATTTCAAACTCAAATGAAATGTTATATGCTCATACATGTTATCTTATGTGTTCAGTTTTTCTTTCTACGAGGAAGAATTTGTTTGTTTCAGTTTACCTTATATATACTACAACCAACCTTTGTATCCCAAAGTCATGCTTACAATCCCTTGAAATAGTTATCGATTTACTTGCATAAGTAAAAGAAATTAAAGGCTAAATTGATCATGAATTACCACCTATCAGGTTTGTTGTCACACAAAGTGTCTAAGCACCGCAATAATGGTCAAAGTAAGGGTTGTCACTCTAATTATTACTCACTTCATTTAGATTATCTCTTAGACAAGTCAAGGGGGGTAGTCCCTAAGGTGAATGAATGAGAATAACCTGTGGAACACAAACTCTAGGAAACCTAAAGATGGACAACCTTGATGAAATTAGAAGTAATATTGGTCAACTGAGATGAATAGGTTAAACACAAGACACAACCGCAGGATAGAAATGATTATAAACCAATGCTTTAGTATTCGATTAACCATAGACTGAATAGAAACAAGATATCCCAAAGCGATTTGTAATGTGGCAAAGTGACGATCATGCAAACTTAAGTATGAATGCTCAAAATTGCAATATATCTAGCAATTAAATCCCATGAAAACTTGTGAAAATTAAATGCTAAACAATGATTCTAGATTTAAAATAATTTTCATTAATGACCTAGAACTAGAATTAATTAACTTCCTCCTATCGCCAAAATAATTTTTTGAAACATTAATCGCACTTGACAATAGAGAAATATTACCACAAATGACACCAAGGAAAATTTACGTAATCAATCCAATTGTTCCATACGAAATTAATTTAATGTAGTAAATGAAGAAATTAATTCGTTAATATGAAAAAATAAACCAAAAGGATTAATAATTGAAATTTTAATGGGCCATAGACCACATAAAAAAATTTAATGTGAAAGCACAAATCTTCTTTTAATTTAATTCTTTAGCCATTCCAAAGTCACCACAAATTTTTGATATTTTTATGTTTTTTTTATGAAAATAAAAATTCAAAATCACAAATCACAAATTAAAACAAAGATCAAAATAGAAAGAAAATAAAAAAGTAAAAATCAAGAAATCAAATTAAAACAAATCCAAAGGGACAAAATCGAATTCCTTATCCCTAATGCATACCCAATAAAATGAAAGGAGAAAGTAAACTAACCTTTAGTATATATAATGTAAATAAAAAAAAAAGCTCGAATGGGCGAAATGAAACGAGTTGTAGTAAGTAAGAAGCCACAATGAGGAGCAACGTCGACTTGTCTCAAATTGCTGCCGTCAACTGCACTCCTTTCCGCCGTCAAACTCCACCTGCACAACCAACCAACAAAACACTGGAAATTTTTTTTTTTAACATTTCATTTGTGTTTTCTGGATACTTAAGGTTAGTTTCATTTCACCCATTCGACTTTTTTTATTTTTTATTTACATTGTATATGTTTAATTTCTCCTTCCATTTCAATATGTATATGCATTAGGAATCAAAAATTTGATTTTTTTTTGGATTTGTTTTAATTTGATTGCTTGATTTTTATTTTTTATTTTTATTTTATTTTTTTATTTTGATTTTTTTTTGTTTT
>APFE030830606.1:8225-19276 GCA_000404065.3 Pinus taeda | reverse complement strand
CTAAGGAATTAAATTAAAAAAGGATTTGCGCTTTCACATTAATTTTTTTAATGTGGTCTATGGCTCATTAAAATTTCAATTTATTAATCATTTTGATTTACTTTGTTATATTAAAAATTTAATTTCTTCATTTACCACATTAAATTAATTTCCTAAGGAACAATTGAATTGATTACATAAATTTCCTTAATGTCATTTTGTGGTATTATTTCTCTATTGTCAAGTGCAATAATGTTTCAAAAAATTATATTGGCGATAAGAGGAAGTTAATTGATTCTAGATTTGGGTCATTAACGAAAATTATTTTAAATTTAGAATCATTGTTTAACATTTAATTTTCATAAGTTTTCATGGGATTTAATTTCTATATATATTGTAGTTTTGAGCATTCATACTTAATTGTTCATGATCGTCGCTTTGCCACATTACAAATCGCTCTGGGATATCTTGTTTCTGTCCAGTCTATGGTTAATGAATACTAAGTCACTGGTCTATAATCATTTCCATCCTACGGTTTTTTTTTTGTGTTTAACCTATTCATCTAAGTTAACCAAGATTACTTCTAATTTCATCAAGGTTGTCCATCTTCAGGTCTCCTAGAGCCTGTGTTACACAAGTTATTCTCATTCATTCACCTTAGGGACTACCCCCCTTGACTTGTCTAGGAGAGAATATTAACGAAGTGAGTAAGGATTAGAGTGACCACCCTTACTCTGAGTGTTGTCATGGTGCCTAGACACTTTGTGCAACAACATTTTTTGGCATCGTTGCCGGGGATAGAATTTTTTCTGTCCTTAGTTTGCATGACATCGTTTTAATCATCTAAAATTTTCGCCATTCATTAGCCCGTCAAGTGGCACAATGTTTCCTGGCGTCATTAATATTTTCATCACTTTATCTCTCATCATCTCTCTCATCTAATCCTTTCATCTTCACTTTTTGCACCTAGACATTTAGATTGTTTTTCTGTTTGGGTGGCGACTCCACTTATTCATTCATTTAATACCAGAGAAGGAGCCCTGCCTGGATATCCATTTGCCTCCATCCACTAGCTTTCTGGTTTCACCTTTGGAAATTTTGTGAGATATTCATCCTCAAGTGGCGACTCCATTTCTATCATTTCTTAAAAGAATTTATGCTAGAATCTCGCTTCTTGTAGATGTTTTTCTTGAGCAAGGATCTCTCTCCCTGATATCCATTTGGCCCATATTTTTCCTGTCATCATGGAATATGACTTGTTTTCTCCTTGTGATTTTACTAATATTCAGGGAGCTCTGCATGGCAGTCCTTCCTTTTTTGCTAAAGCCATCGATGAATTTCATCCTTTTCAAAGTAACAATGCTTTTACTGTTGAAGCTCGCCTTCAGAATGCGAGCCTTTGTATAAACAAGTGTCTCCCATACTCTAAATATGAAGATGTGAAGATGAAGATTTTCATTCTTACCTTATCTGGAGATGCTTTTGATTGGTATGTTAATTTCCCTAATAACACTTTTGATTCTCTACAATAAATCATTGATGCCTTTGAAGATAAATATGGAGATAACGACAAAGTCAAAGAGAAAGCTGAAGTAAAGAAAACTGTAGAAGTTGAAAATGATTTCAAGGAGTTAATTCAAATTGTTAAAGACATGCAGTTAAATCAGGTTCAAGTAAGTAAGAATGGTGAAGTTAATCAGGCTCAACTTATTAAAGATATGGAACTTAATCAAGCAACATTAACAACGGATCATGCCAGGAAAATTAATTTTATGCAAAGCAAGTTATTAGCCCTAGAGGAAAATATGACGATCATGGAATTCAATCATTCAAATCAAGTAACTGCCATGAAAGCAAGTTATCAAGAAGAAATAAGTTCAATTCAGAATAGATTGACAACTATGGATGAAGAAATGACCATCATGAGATTCTATTATAATAATCAGTTAGCTACCATGCAAGCAAATCATAACAAAGAGATAAAATATATGCAAAACTGCTTCATGGGCATGAAAGCAAAGAATGATAAAATTATAAAGGACATGGAAGTTGGTCAAATATGTCATCAGAATAGGTTATTGACCATGGAGGAAAACCATGCCAAGGAAATCAGTGCTATGAAGTTTGAATGCTCTAACCAGATGGATGCCATAACAATATAGGTACATAAATTTAAGCATCGGTTAGAGGATGAAAGAAACAAGGAAACGTCAAGAGATCATAAGCCTCCATGTCTGCTGCAACAAGCTCCATCTTATTACAAGGAGGTCATTTGTTCCATTGAAAAGTGGTTAATTGAAGGTGACCCAGATAAAATGGAAATTGATAAGAATTAGTTTGATGCTTACATGTTTGATCCACTAGTCATAATAGATCAGGTTCATAAAGAAGTGCAGGTCATAGAAGCCTTGAACTTTCCAAATCTTCCATACGAGCATTTTTCAGATCAAGAAGGAATTTACGTCGACCGCATCATCATCAACATCACATCCTACCACAAATAAAAAGCACAAGAGAAAGAGAATGAGAAAGCGGTTTGATCCATTTAATGGCCGCAAGAAGCATGATTTTCGGATAGGAAAAAGTCCTACCGTATGCAGGATTGGACATGGTACACCTGAGAAACAACCAACAGATTTTCCTGAAAGCAGGCAAATGCTCAACATGCACTACATTGAACACATCTGATCATGCTTTGTATTGTATTCCTAACTCTACACTCTTTTATTTCAGTATTTTATTTTGTAGGTTGATGTTTTTCATGTTATTAGGATAGTTAATAAATGAAGAGCTTATATCTTTCATGTGTTTAATGTTATATGATGATTTTTGGATGGACGCTACTTATGTTAAGTTGTGTGTTGCATGGATGCAGATTTTGGATTCTCATATTCCTCCGCTGCAGCAACATGTCCCCAAGTAGAGCTAGATGTTAACCACTATGTGCCAACGACCCATAGCAGTATACCCCCTTTTTTTCGTAAAATGGATAGCCCCTGATCGATGTGTTCGTGCCGTCCAGCTTTTATCATCAGCCTGATCATCACGTTATAATGTAAACCCATTCTGCATGTATATGATGTAAATAATCTTAGCAAATCTGTGTCATGTATGTAATTGCCTAGGTAAAACTACTTTTCTAGTGACGATCTACATTCCGGGAGGTTTTTTGTCTCACCAGTCCATTCTCAGATGGTTGATAGAGTTTTCCTTCAATCTTACCCCAAAGCCGGAATGGATTTTGTCACTGGGATCTTAGGCGAGTTCTAGCGTTCTAGATCGAGTCTATGTAAAAGTGATTTGGGAATAATCCTAACTATTTGGTTAGGTTATTTTATTACAAATTGCTTGGTCTGTTAGATTATATTTGTGTCGCAGAAATGAGTAGTCTGTGAGGGTCTATTACAAATGAGTTTCCTCCCTTATGATGTAAAAAATACGAAAATCATGATGTAAAGTGTCTTGAGGGTTGGAAGAATAATTTATCCTCTCAGAGGTTAATTAATTAAATTTTCTGGCAAAAAATTAATTAAAATCCTAAGCCAAAAATTTAATTATTTCTAGGTCCTAGGTAAATTTAAATTCTCCAAAGGCAAAAATCGTATGTCCTTAAAAATTAAATTTAAAGAGGTCTAGGGACTAAGGTGAATTAATTATTTTGATAAATTTTAAGCCTTTGATCCCTGGGGTTAAGTCAAAGTCAAAATTTTGAGGAAATTAATGCAAAATTTTAATTTTTGAATTAATTAAAATGCGTTTAATTGAAAATTTTGAATTTCCCCAAATATTTAATTTCGACAAATGCGATTAAAAGAAATTATAATCCTCATCAATGGTCGAAATTACTTTGACTAGGATCCCTCAAACTAGTTGTTGGGGGATTTATCTTTAAATAGGAAGTCATTTGTTAGTTGAATCATCCGATCTTTGAGTCGTGTGCTAAGCGAAAAGCTCTTGTGTAATCTTTTTCTGAATAATAAAGAAAGACTTTGGCGTTAATTTTCGTTGATGTTAGTCTTCATGGAAATACTGTAAGATGTGTCATTTTCATGCGTAATTTTTTTTTCGCCATTGATGATAACTTTTGAAAGATTTATTTGAGTACAGTATCTTTCTCAGTCGATGGGGTTTAAATGATAATTTAAATTTTGAATGTAAAGCAGATATCTCTATTTATCTTAATTTTAATATTATTTTCTCGCTCTATTTTGATGGCCGAATTGAGTTTTGTAGGAAAGTCTTGATTTTTGGATCCTTGGGCATTAGGGGAAATTTTCAGTTGGACCAACCAACTCCCAATACGTGTTTTCTGAAGAGCCCGACTAGATTTAATCTCGAGCTTATCATAAGATTTTTAGAGGTGATATACGAAGGGTTTTGAGCTAAGCACCTTTTTTAAAATTTTAAAATTTAATTTTTGTGTGGAAAATTGATAGATATGGTTGTTTAGAGCCTTAGATTATCAAATCTGGGAGCGGAGTTGGACTCACACTCCTAAGATCTGATAGATTTGTCATTCTTGTGCATAGATCTGTAAATTTTTTGGGTTTTTTGACTTAGGTTTCTTGGGTTTTATTTATTTTTTGTATATTTGGGTTCTGGGTGTTTTTGTTTTCAGGTACAGGTTGTAGATCTGAAGATGAAGTTTGATTTGAAGCCAAATCTAGGCCATGGAGGGTAAGATCTAGTCTCAAAATCATTTTTTGTATGAGCATTATTTTCGCAGTCCAAGGGTTTAATTTTTTTTTTAACATGGAAATAATTTTACAAGGGTTTCACTGATAAATCTGAAGCATTAAAATACATTGGTGTGAAATTCATTTTTCTGGGTTTATCTTGAGTTTTGAGCCATAGTTTCTTTACTTCCTAAGGTTTTCTAGAAATTTCAGATTTCTTATTCATTTGCCCAAACCCTCCTCTCTACTGCCCAAGACTTTCTTTAAATTCATCAAGTTGTCATCCTTAAAATCTCCTAGAGCTTGTGTTCCACAGGCTACCTTCATCCATTTACCTTAGGGACTACACCCCTCGACTTATCTAGGAGAGATTCTAAATAGAGTGAGTAATGATTAGAGTGATAACCCTTACTCTGAGTGTTGTCACGGTGCCTAGACACTTTGTGTGACAACAAGGTCATTCACACTTAGAACAAAGACTTTCAAAATTCCTTACCCAGAATAGGTCTTTGTTTTAAATCTGTGTTTCAAGTCTTTACATTTGAGAATGAGGGAGCTCCCTCTAGCTAGAAAGGTCAGTTTTCTATCCCATAGCGGTTTTTGGTTACCTATGTGGCCCTTTCCTTAGACTAAAGGGATTTACAGAGTGATAACATAGTGGTGTCGTTGTCGGGGGATTGAACGGTTTCATTTTCCATGGGATTTTGTTTTCAAAGTTTCAGATTTGGCTATTGATGGTGAACAACAGTCAGACTGAGGAAAGGCTGATTCAATCACCCGATGACTCCGAAATTCAAAGGATCCAAAAGATCAAACATTCACATCGTCTTCATTGGTTAAAGGTCACTAGTTTTTAGAATTACTGGTGATTATTTTCAAAATGGGATATGCAAGAACAAATGCCAGGTATGCTCCCATGGATAGATCTTGTATTCTTGGCTTTCTGAATCCTATGCATCATGTTAATTGGTAAGCCTATTCCCCAATATTCAGAGATGGAAAGGGAGAATATGTTGCTCTGCATTTAATTAAATTCCACATGCATGTAAGTAGAATTGAAGTTCAATTTCATGAGGATTCATTAATGAAAATGTTTATGGAAACCATAGAGGATAAAGCCAGATCATGGAATGACGGTTTTCCAGTTGCAAGTATATGTTCTCTAATGTATTTCTATTCAGCATTTTGTGCAAATTTTAAACAAACTTATCCTTTTATAGTGCTGGTAGAAATATTTTATGGAAAATTAGATGATTTGTTTCAGCTCATGGGAATCGACATCTATGATCAAGATGTAATGATTGATGAAATTGAAGAAGCGTTTCTTGAGTTATCTTTCCCTCAGAAAGAAATAGAAGAGGTACGTTTCCTGGATATTCATAAAGATTCCCAACAAGTAACAATTTCTGCAGTTGCATATGAAACTTATTAGATAGAGGTTCATGAAGAAATTCAATAGACCGAACCGGATCAAGAAGAGGAGAGCAGTGAAAATGAAGGGGTTGTTCTAAAGCCTCTTGTACAGGAATATTTTGTTCAAGAAGATCTGCCTTCAGGTTATGAAAATGAAGAGTCTACCTAAGAAGAGCAAGTTGTCCCAAACCCTATGGATGTGCACTTTATTGTTGTGGATAAGGTGGTTGCCTCAATTGAAGAGGGCAAGTTTACTAAACTGAGTGCTCCCATTTCTCTAGAATAGAGTCCTCTTAACGATCATCAGGTGAAGGTAACCAATTTAGATTTTTGAAGATTATTTTGCTGACCTTTTGGAACCATTGAAAGAAGAGGCTTGTCATCCCATTTCCAGTTTGTTGCAGGATTTATGGAAGCTTGCACTCTTTACCGGTGTTGCTTTTCAAAATCAAATGAATCTTAAGTTACCACTCTCTTTTTTCTTCTACCTATTCAAGGAAACAATGAGTGGCACTTGGTTAAGTAGCTTTCTACTTGACTCACTACATTGGAAGGAGGTGATCACCTAATGTATATACTTTCAGCACGTGTGGACAGCTATCATTCAAGTTTGAAGCCCGAGTAGAAGGCCCTAAGACTTTGGACGTGTTGTCAAATTTCGAATTTATTTTAAAGTTCTCAGATTTGTAATCAGTTACTTAGTCGAGTTTTAGCCTTTTTATGTTTTGCTCCATTGCCCAATAGTCTGGTTAGGCTACTAGTCTGTGTTTTTGTTCTTGGCACCTCACAAGGAGGCTACCATCCCCATTGGAGCCAATGTTAGGGTCATAAATTTTATCGTCAAATGTTTTTTCCTATCCATTAATTTTTTGTTTGGACTAGTTGAGCCTATGACTACTGCTACTGCCATAGCCTCCAGATTGTTGTCTGACATCGTTGATTTTCTTTCATGAAGGGTTCATTCAAATTCTGAAAGGGTCTCAGTCAAAGGGAGTCATGGTCATGTATGTTTGAAAACTCAATTTGTGCTTCCTTTTATTTCCTACCCTGTTTCCCTATTCCCCTTTATGCATACCTTTATATATCATCTACATCCTATGCACTTTTCACATATCAATTACCTCTTATTCACATTTCATTTCCTTTCCCTCCCTTCGTTCTAAACCTATCCGCATGACACCACTACCATCTCCTATGCTCATCATATGTAAAACCCTCATGTATAACATGAAACCCACTCCATCACCTAAGAGACAATATACTCCCAACATTTTAATCATTTCCTATGTTTTATGCTCATGCCAAGCATGGAGAGCTTCTACACTCTCCAATGCAATTTCCTCTGAAATCGACTGTTCTAGCCACTATTTTGTAGAACGGTTTCCGACCAAATGGAGAAGAATTTAGAGAAAAGGAAGTAGGTTTTTTCCTTAAACGCAGGTCAAAGAACGATAACCTATTCTATTTTACATACAGGTGTCATGGATCAGGAGAGTTGATTGCATCTTCAAAGCATATTTTTAAGACTGTACAAAAACACTTTGTTTTAGTCACTATTTTTCATAATGGTTTTTGACCACATGGAGGAGAATTTTGGAAAATGGAAAGAGGTTTTTATTAAGAGTAGACCGTAGCAATTCCATATTTTACACAGGTGTCACCAATAGGGATATTCAATTTCATCTTCAAATGCTGTGTTTCAGACTGCACAAATACTATTTTTTTAATCATGGTTTTGCATAGAAGTTTTTGAGGCTCTAGGGAAGAATTTGAAGAAAATGGGAGAGTTTTTTCTTAAAAAAGAAATATCATCTACAAAAAATTATCTCCTATTTTACATAGGTGTTATATTTTCAGAGTTTGCGTCAAATGGTGGCCTATTTTCGCAGTTTCTGCTAACAAGAATCAGGCACTACGCACTCGCTACCCATGCTCTTACCATTTCACGTACACAGTACGATGGCCATCTGTTAGGTTTCAAAGGTGTTGATGTGGAGTCCATATGGTGTCCATCTCACCCCTCCAGTTGCTTTCCATGTGTGATTTCTAGAAGCATGAAGATTTGGGCGCTGTGCTAGCAGACACAAAAGCAATTTTATTTTTATTTTATTTTTTTATTTATTTATTTATTATTATTATTATTATTTAATTTTATTTATTTATTTATTTATTTATTATTATTTTATTATATATATTATATATAAATATATATACAATAGATATATATATATATAATAATAATATATATTATATAATATATATATATTTTAAGTTCAGTTCAAAGACTTTTTTAAAGATAGTTTGTATTTAATTAAGTTGTTTTTTCTTTCAAGAAGACAAAAGTATGCTTTATACTTTATGTTTGGATGAAAATCATGGAAAAAACAACAGTTTACTATTTTTCCTAGTTTTGAATCGATCCTTTGAAGGGTAGAAGGTACAGTGAACCTGAACATGTTTTGATCATATGTATCTATTATATATTCTAGTGAATGAAGATAAAGAAGGTTGTTGATGGTCGAGTGATGTGTTAGTACTAAATTTTCAGAGATTTCATGCTTGTGTGATCAATCAATGATACATGTTGCTTATGTATTGAGGGTCAACGATCTTACTATCCAATGATTCTTATGGTATGGAGCATGGGATTTGTTTTGTTTGCTGTCGGTTGTTTATTTCTTCTCTGTGTTATGAGTATTTGATGTTAGTTGATTCAGAATTCAGTGTATCTACTCTTTTTCAGTTGTCTCAAACTCAATGAAATGTTATATGCTCGTACATGTTATCTTTCGTGTTTAGTTTTTCTTTCTATGAGGAAGAATTTGTTTGTTTCAGTTTACCTTATCTATACTACAACCAACCTTTGTATCCCAAAGTCATTCTTACAAGCCCTTGAAATAGTTATCGGTTTTCTTGCATAAGTAAAAGAAATTAAAGGCTAAATTTATCATGAATTACCACCTATTAAGTCATTCACACTTCGACCAAAGACTTTCAAAATTCCTTAGCCTGAATTGGTCTCTATTTTAAATATATGTTTCAAGTCATTACATTTAAGAGTGAGGGAGCCCCCTCTGGCTAGAAAGGCCATTTTTCTAGCCCATAGAAATTTTTGGTTACCTTTGTGGCCCTTTCTTCAGCCTAAAGGGATTTACGGAGTGATAACATAGTGGCGTCGTTGCTAGGGACCGAACAGTTTCATCTTCCCCGAGAATTTGTTTTCAAAGTTTCAGATTTGGCTGTTGATGATGAACAACAGTCAGAGTCAGGAAACACTTAATCATTCACCTGGGGACTCTGAAATTCAAAGGATCTAGACGATCAAACGTTCACAGTGTCTTCATTGATTAAAGGTTAGTAGTTTTCAGAATTGTTGGTGATTGTTTTAAAAATGGGTTATGCAAGAACGAATGTCAGGTATTCTCCCACGGATAGATCTCATATTCCTATTTTTCTGAATCCTTTGCGTCATGTTAACTGGTCAGCCTATCTCCCAATATTCAGAGATGGAAAGGAAGAAGATTTTGCTATACATTTAATTAAATTCCACATGCATGTACATAGACTTGAAGTTCATTTTCATGAGGATTCATTGATGAAAATGTTTATGGCAACCTTAGAGGATAAAGCCAGATCATGGTATGAAGGTTTTCCAGCTGCAAGTATATTTTCTCTGATGGATTTCTATTCGGCATTTTGTGCAAATTTTAAACAAACTTATCCTTCTATAGTGTTGGTGGAAATATTTTGTGGAAAACTAGATGCTCTGTTTCAGCACATGGGAATCACCATCTACGATCAAGAAGTAATTATTCATGAAATTGAAGAAGACTTGCTTGAGTTATCTTTCCATTAGAAAGAAATAGAATAGGTATGATGCTTGGATATTCATGAAGATTCCCAACATGTAACAATTTCTACAGTTTCATATGAAACTGATTAGATAGAGGTTCATGAAGAAATTCAACGGACCAAGTCGAATAAAGAAGAAGAGAGTAATGAAAATGAAGGGGTTGTTCTAAAGCCTCTTGTACAGGAAGATTTTGTTCAAGAAGATCTACCTCCAGGTTCTAAAAATGAAGAGTCTACAAAAGAATAGTAGGTTGTCCCAGACCCCATGGATGTGCACTTTATTATTGTGGATAAGGTGATTGCCTCAATTGAAGAGGGCAAGATTACTAAACTAATTGCTCCCATTTCTCTAGAACAGAATCCTCTTACCGATCATCATGTAAAGGTAACCAATTAAGTTTTTGAAGATTATTTTGCTAACCTCTTAGAACCATTGAAAGAAGAGGTTTGTGCTCCCATTTTCAGTTTGTTGTAGGATTTATGGAAGCTTGCACTCTTTACTGGTGTTGCTTTTTAGAATCAGTTGAATCTTAAGTTTCCACTCTCTTTTTTCTTCTACCTGTTCAAGGAAACAATGAGTAACACTCAGTCAAGTAGCTTTTTTCTTGACTCGCTACATTTGAAGGAGGTGATCACCTAATGTATATACTTTTAGCAGGTGTGGACAACTATCATTCAAGTTTGAAGCCCGAGGAGAAGGCCCTAAGACTTTGGTGATGTGTTGTCAAATTTCATATTTATTTTAAAGTTCTAAGCTTTGTAATCAGTTAGTTGTTGGGTTGTGTTATATTCTTTCCACATAATTAACAGGGGGTTTGAGGGGTGCCCGTAACCCCACTTTATGGGGTCCGGGGTAGCGCCCCAGAAAATTTGGGTTTTGGACCTTATGTTAGGTTGGGCGGACCCACCTATGGTTTTGTGCATGATTTTCGCACATTTTTTTTGGACGTGATGGTTTTCGGTCCATGGTATTGGATGATTCAGCATGTATAAATATGTATTGTAACATTGAAAGGAACATAATGAAAAATCAAGCTGGTAGTCTCAGTTTTGGGATCCAGTGGGAAATCTTTGTGTATATGCGTTTTATGTGTTATGCTCTCGCATTTTTATTTTTCCTGTGATTTAGAA
>APFE030830599.1:58667-70694 GCA_000404065.3 Pinus taeda | reverse complement strand
ATATCGTTTCTCATATGTGGAGTATTCATGTTTGTTGCTCATTGATTTGCTGCTAGTTCCCCATTGATGATATGCTTCCTACCTATGATAAGGAGATAATGAGTTAATATTGCTGCTTCATAGATTAGTTTTTGTTACTCAGATGCATTGCATATTGGCCATATCTTGATGTTGTTGGAGATATTAATTATATTGGTCCATATGCTGCAAGTGTTGTTTCTTCTACATATTGATGTGATGCTCATGATTTGAGTTGATGATGCATTATGTTGTTGTTTGATGAGATTCATGATGATGTAGATATATTTGTTTCTTCTTCTATGGCATATTGATACGATGATCTTGTCAGTTGATTTTGTTGTGGATGCACATGTGGAGCATGGTGGTGGTTGCTAATCTTCTTCATGATTGTGTTGCAAGATATCATTGTTGGGATGGTGATGGCCAAGATGTTGAGTGGCCATGTACTAGCACATGATATTTCTAGTTCTCCTATGTTGCTTCTACACATTGAGAGCTTATGTCATAGCTCGTGGAGGCCTTGTACTTAATGGATATTCCATGTATTTCCTTTTATTGTTGTTTCCATATGGAGCATATGTATTTTCTCATTGTTGCCATGTACTCATGATATTTCTCTTGGGCATGTATTGATGAGAACACCATTTTGTACGGATGTAAAATCCATTTATCATCATTGTTTCATCTTTTGGGCACATTGCTCATGGAGAGACCCATGGTGTATAACATGTCTGGCCATTTATTATATATGGGTCAATGGAAGTCCAAGTCATGTATTACCTTGTATATCATTGATGTAGCCCCACCTCATTGGGTGCATGTTGCAAAATTGGGTCCATAGAATGAGGGTTTATGATAGGTGGACAAGAGTCATTTGTTAATTCTATGTACTTGTCATAGCCTTGCACTTGCTCCATGAAGCAATGTATGTATTTTAATTCATTGTATATCATGTCCAAGTCAATTGGTGTCATGATCCTTGAGTAGCATTCTCTTGCACTTAGCAAGGAGGCTCATTGTTGCAGGAATATGTGTTGCTTCAATAGGAAGAGTGTATGATTGCAGCTACATTACATGCTTAGGGGGACCATGTCCAGTCTTTAGAGTTGGCATGGCATTGGCTAGTGGTGTTGGCAGTTAATTTCCTTGTTTCATATGCTCATTTTTTAGGAGATACTTCTTTGTTTGCATGAATATGGTGTTGAGATAATAGGGGGAATCCTTTTCTCGTCTGACACATTATTAGCATTGTTATTCAATGTTGGTATGGCCCTTTTCCATTGATACCAAAGGGGGGAGAGAATTTGGATGGATAGTTGCAATGTCAATATATGGAGATCAAACTCACATGTTGTTGAGGTTGGCATCAATGCCAAAGGGGGAGTTTGTTGGCATTGATGTCAACATGGTCATGGCGCTGCATGTGTGATGAGTGCTTGGTGATGTGTGTTTGGTTTGATGGTCTTGCTAGTTGGCATTGATGTCAACATGCTTATGACTAGACCTACTAGAGAGGATGTTGTGGCTGATTAGTAGTGATGGATTCCACATTTGATGATTGAGTTGAGGTTGCGTTGATGGTGTTGGAAATCTGTCATCCAAGGGGATCTCCCTAATATGATGTCCCAATTAGACCTCACACCATTTGGTGTAGGAGTCCCATCTGGTATAAAGGCCCAATTGCCATATACTCAGAGATCTGCCTTAGCTCTAGCTGTCAGCAAATGAGAGTGTTATGCTGGTATCTTCAAACATCAAGGTAGGCGTTCCTCATGAGTGCGTAATGTAACTATTTCAAGGTTCTCTTACTGCAAAGGGAGGAGAAAAGTGAGCCTCTAAGTGAGAGGCAATAGTACCACCCACAAAGAGACACATGTGAACCAAGAATAGTATGTCCAACATCCATTGGAATAGTCCACAGTGGACGTGACAGTTGTTAAAACCAAAGTACAAGGGGAGACCCTTCCACCATCCAGTGGAGTAGTCAACAATGGATGTGACAGTCGTTATAAATAGTAAGCGGGGAAGGTCTGTCTAGTATCCCACGGAGTAGTCCACAAGGATGAGACAACAATGATAACCAATACAAGAACATTCCAAAAAAGGTAAGTACTAAAACAACTGAAATAATTCAACTATCTTAGTACATGTGAAACAAACACGCATTACAAATGCCGAAAGAATAGTCTTACAAACATCTACAAGACATGCATGAAAACATGTTGGCCTGAACATGCTTATGTATTCAGCAAAATTTCCAAGACACATATGTACATCATACATCATTAGCCCCAATAGTGGGAAATTAGAGCCACTCCTTTCTCCTCAAAGAAATTGACTGAAACTCTCTATGCTTCGTGGGAGGATCCAAGGTGAAAAGTCCTTGTTCATACAATGGGAGGGGTATATATAGCCAAGGGTGATGCTTGACCCTTGTGACTCTTAGACTACCCTCATGACCGTAAAACTTCATATGAATTTTCAACTGACATGACTCTTCATTTTCATTGTGTGTTCGTTGGACTTTCACCTTACGTTACATTCGATTACAAAATATATTGCCCATAGTAATGATGTGGCCTTGACAACTTATGACACAACTTGACATGACATTGCTGACATGTACTGGCTAGCTGTGGTGGCAATGTCAAGTTGTTGTTGCTGTTGAATGATGGATGTGTTCTTGGATGTGCTTTGTCTTCACCTCCGCATGGCTTGATGCTGCATGGTCTTTAATGATCTTGGTCTTGTAAGATGGTTGCATGCATGTGTTCCCTTCACTTTCTCTTTGATGATCTTCTTTCACCCATATAGCTGCAAGTAAGTCTTCTAGCATGTTCACTCCTCCTTCATTGTCTCACTATGGTCTATTAGTGTACCTGTTACTGTGATTCACTCATGAAAAGACGACTTCAAATCCAAAACCTCCTAGTCTAAGATGATGCATTGTTTTCTATGGACCGGTCCCAGGACAAATGATAGGCTAGGAAGATAGCCTAGTAACTATACATTGTGCAATTCCAGGTGACAAGGAGGGAGACTAGTCACTGAGACTACACAGAGCGTAGCTCAAGCATGGATGAGGAACTCCGGGACATAGTCTTCATTGTCAGGGAAAACTGCATAGTGGCCACTCAGAGTCAGGATTGCCTAATTGAGGTCACCAGTGGCAGCTGCATGGTGGGACCTTGGGAGGCACCTTTGTGTAGTTTTCTAAGGGAAGACAAGTCAGGGCAGTAGAGGGACCATAGAGGACAATTCTGTGCAGTTTCTGGGAGCAGTGAGTCTTGAATGAGGGAGGTAACTGGGAGGACACCTATGCACAGTTTCTGGGATAAGTGAAGGCTTAGGTCTCTACACATCGCGAGGTTCCAGTAGGCAGGGAGGAGGCTTGAAGACTGATTTTGCGAAGTGCACAATTTAGGTCACGAGTTAAGGCAGTTTTTGCGCAATTCTGGGAAGGAAGGCAGGTTGCTCACCTATGGGATTGCGCAATGCAATTGTCTCAGAGGATAGCCTCAAGCACTGTGCAGTTCCAGGTAGCAGAGCACCACCAATGAGGGATGAGACTGTTCATTGTAGCTTAGTTGGGGATTGGTGAAAGGGGGTTGTCTGGTCGTAAGGATTTTTAGAAAAAATGGCTAAGTGTGGGAGACAAGTGAACATGTGAGGACTCAACATTATGATCACACACTTAACATACTTTGAAAACATGAATACGTAGCACACCAAGGAAACAAGACAAAGAATTTCCCTCTGTGAGATTGTCTAGAGTTAAAAGCAACAAGTATGACACTTGGGATAGACCTTTGGACGACCGTGACGACACTTGTGCAATAATGCTTACAAATTTGTGTATGAGTGTGGTAGGTGTTTACATGACTATGACAACTTGTATACTCAAAGACCAACCTTCAAGGTCACCATAACGGTTCACAAACATGACATAACAACCAAACATGTCAAAAGACAACAATTGATCCAATGAGTGAAAGGGAGCAAGACACGTAGAGGAAACACATGGAATGAATTTTAGTGCTTGCAACCATGCATGTCATTGAAGTTAGAATGATATGACAATGATAATAAATCCTTCAAGCTACACTAAGAAGCGTATTTCAAAATATGTGCTTTGTTTTCCATACCTACCCTCCAAAGGGTTATGCATCATATGTAGTATTCATGCAGTCTCGATCATCCATCATACCTTAGGTTTCTTGGTTTGCTTATCTTTCTCCTCAACTCCTTGAGAGTCATCTAGCCTGTCATATTACTTCGTGGCCCTTGAGAGACACAATTGCGCAGCTTCAGGATGTAAGGCAGATTGGGCAGGTGAGGGACATAACTGCACAGTTTTAGGATGCAAGACACTATTGCAGGATGAGGCCCTGGGAGGACACATCTGCATAGTTTCAGGATGCAAGGAAAATTAGGAAGCTAATATTCCTGAGGGACAAAACTGAGCAATTTTTGGAGACAGTGGGTTTTGGTTGAGGGAAGGAAATTGTTGGAAACCACTGTGTAGTTTTGGATGCTAAGGGATGCTGGGATTTCTACGCATTGCATAGTTCCTGGAGGAAAGGGAAAATCTTGAGGGTTGCAGATGCGAATTGCACATTTCAAGAAAGATGGATGAGGCTAGGTTACTAGGGAAACTCCAGAATTTGGCTAAGTGTGGGATCAGTGGAATTGATGTGAATAATGATAGAACTTAACTATGATCACACACTTAAATACTTAGTGATACAACATAGACCATCCAGAACATATGAAAACATACTTTGCTTAATGTAACACCTTTGCGGCAACTTACGAAAAATGTGATTTCTATGATAGACTTTGAGAGGACAAAGTCAACACTTGTGCAAGAGTGTGCGAGATGAGTGTGAAACATGTATATGTGGTGAGGACAACCCATTCTCACAAATATTTCCACTTGAAGCAAAACAAACTTCCTTTTGGATAACAAGCGATAATCCCTAGGACCAATGATGACACATACTATATAAAGATAAAAGCGTGAATGACCCTTAAGATTGAAGAGGGGAACTTGAGATCATTAGCTTACCAATAATTTACTAAGGAATGATCAATTGTAAGATCCACTGTAGGCTCCCAAATTTAAGTATAGGCCAAAATTTTGGAGTGCGTTGCAGCCACTACAACACTTGGCGACACACTGGTTGAATACCAACTTCTTTTTCTTGGTTCGTTTTAGTGCATGGCCTTGGTCCTTCAGGGAGTATTGATTCATTGCGTAGATTACTTTGGCTTCCCCACTTATCCCATGGGCAGACATGGTCCCCTTTGTACCTTCTTAGTTAAACACAACATAAGATTCAACCAAATCACAATGTTTCAAATTGGGAAGGGTAGTTTAGCTCGTGAGCTTAATATTTTCAGAGTATAATTTTTCATCTCTTGTGTTGATCCACTGCCAACAGGCCTAGACTATACCTTGAAGGAGTCACACAAAAACACAAGCATTGCTCCACTGCTAGCGAGCCTGGATAGTACCCCAGTGGAATTTCCTGCTTCACCTCTTTGTGCAAGAAGCCTATCTCTTCTTTTGCCTTTATTGTTTTTTAAAGAGAACTATGCATAGGCACTTATTTATTTTGGGATGGAATATGGATCCTGACTTATTGAGAGCAGCAGAGGTTGTTCCTTCATAAAAGCATATAAAGACCTCTGATTTAGGTTTGATTGTTTAGATTTTTCCCCTTTTCCATTTCTACTAGTTCGATAAGCTTGGAAACACCAAAGCAGAAAACTGAGTATATGCATGAGGTTCCCAGACTGGACACAAGTTAATGGTTGAACAAAAACTCTCCTTACAGACGGATCATATTTTCCGTCAAGACTTTATCAGCCAAAAGCTACAACCAAACACAAAGAAGATAGACACAAGACTAGCCAAGGGCCGTAGTGTCACAAGACTCTTTGAACTTCAACCACATACACATTCAGAAGCTAGGATGTGGTAAGGCACAACACTTATTTGCGTAATGGAAATGAAAGGAAAACTAAACAAGGAAGGAAACAAAGCAAAAAGAAAGAAGACACAGAACCATGAAACAAAATCAAAAGGCAAGAGAACAAAATGACCAAAGCAAACAGGATGTAAATCCAGAATAAGAAAACCAGGATGAACTATGAGTGCAAGAAAGGGAAAAATAAGATGCAACTAATCCTACTCCTAACCTAACAACTAGAAGGCTAGGGTCACGTAAAATGAAATTTCTAGTGAAGCCACCATGATTGTTCTTGACCTGCAGCGACAAAGATGTGAATGATTAAAACATATAAAATGTGACGTGCAACAGAGAATACAAAAACTTGAAAAAATTGCACATGGGAAGGAAGGTCTTGCTTGTGGGTAGAAAGACGTATCACAACCACTACTTTTACCCAATCCACATGCTTACATATTTGATGGATACCACTTTTCAACAAACCTAGGAAGCCTCTCGCGAGTGTGTCCTCATCCGCACTGAGCTTCTTAGTAAGCACGAGAAAGGATTGAAACTTATTGCCTGCAATAGAGCTTGCCAAGTAATATTGTTCCAACCATTCAACGTTTGGATCATAAAATTCATGGTGGTCGTCTTGAAAGCCTCGTGATCTCTGAAAAAATGAGTTTTTGATTCAAGAAGTAGGATCATGATGGGAATCTTGTAAAGAAAAATAGATTTGATCATCCTCGACGGTCATGCCAAGACAGTGAGGACCTTCCATAACCATCAGCGAAGGCTGAAGTGTCTCACTTGCTTCATAGAAATCTAAAGAGAGAGATGTTAAGAAATGAGGATTAGAGAGTGTGAAGCAACTATCATCGGATGTGCTAATGGGAAACTGATAAGATGAATGACCGTCAACTAAGAAAGAGAAATGATCAGATGAGCTAGTTGAGATGTCAAATTCCTAGTTTGCAATGAATAAAAAAAAATCCATTTGAACAATCTTGCGAATGCTCTAAACAATCGAACCAAGTTCGTTGTGAGCTAGATATGACAAACCACCATCCTACAACTGGTAACCAATTGCGCAAGCATCATAGTCATCACAAGAATTTAAAAAGGATGCTAGCATCGTGAATGCGTGAAACCAGTTGAGGCATGGTGAATGGAGGGGAACTTGATTCATGTGATAGCTTGTGCATTCATCATCACCCAGGGAGATTTGTGGTGTGATGAGTGGACATATTTGCAGTACAATATTTTTAAGAAGACCGAGGAGCTCACCATGAAGGGGGAAATTTGATAAGTATGATTGCGGGAAAAGATAGTCTTTGAGATGATCAACTTCACAATCCCCTGATTTCATGAGAGATGGACATTCCCAACCCGAGTTTGACGTGAGATATTTGCATGAAGACGAATGCGCTATAATAGATTCATGAATTCGATCATAAGTGAAAATTTGAAAATTTTAGAGATCACACCAGGAATACCAAACATATTTTACAGTGGAATTCACATCGAATGCAACCATGTAGATAGATGGATTGTGCGAGACAAACCATATCTGATTTATTTCATGGGGCTTACTAGAGTCGCAAGATCCCGACATAACCATCAATGGACATTGAAGTGCCTTGACTCCCTGGAAGGTCTTGGAACTTTCTGGAATTGTAGAATAATGTTTTGAAGCTTGAACCAGATCATGCATCACTTGAGGGTGGCTGTTGTTGCTATTTAAAAAATTCTCTTCAGATGGCAGCTATTTCTATCATAGGTTTCACTAGATTTTTTAGCTTTAACAACAAACATATTGCTCTATTGAAGAGTATCTTCTGATGGTACATCCAAAGATAAATGAATTGGTGATCTCACATGAGCAAGATGATTTGTTGAATTGTCTTCATGAAAAAGAAGGGATGACGGGGAATGGAGTATCTCTGCCGCATGTATATGTGTTGTGAATGGTAGGACATAAGGGAAAGTGAGTTGGAGAGGAATTTTCGGTATGGACGTCTTCTTTGACCAAAGCACATTCTAGATCTGAATTCATTTGATATGGATGTCTTCTTTGACCAGAGCACATTCTAGATCTAAATTAGAATCTTCATGAGAAATAAGAATATCATATGATGTGCTTGGATGTTTATCACAACATACGAACATGGAGTTATCATCATTGGGATGACTACCGCCCAAGGCTAGGGATTGATTGAAAAAATTGATTGTACATGATGTTCCACTGATATTAGCACATCAAGAATCATTCAAGAATGGAAGATCATTGTTTTGATATGGAAAATTTTGAAATAGAGAGGGAAGATAGATAATGTCCTCACTATTCTACTCCTCTACCTGCATAATGTGACTACCTTGCACCTGATCGCAATTTGAGCCAGTAGCTTGAGAATCAAGACAATATGAACAACTGGCTGGTGAAGCAGATTGATTAAGTGAGTCATGGTACAAGGAGTCATGGCTTGTAGATGATAGAGGATGGAAGAGATGCAGATAAAATTTGAGACTCGAGTTATGAATGGTGACATCCTCTTACATAATGGAGGAGTGAGTCTTCATTGTAGGCTTCCTGAGCCATTCTGGAAATTCCTTCATTGAAGCTAGAGATGAATGAGAAAATGGGATGGGGACTTGATGTGTAGGTTTCTCATCTTCATGATCACTACAAGGGGGCACCCACATTGGGACCGAAAAAGGAGGAGGACAAGGAACAAACGGGGTAATGGGATCCTCCTCTACAACTTGATGTGCCTCATGATTTGTAAGAGTTGGGGAAGAAGGGAAATCAGGAGGTTCATCGTATTGGGAGACATGAACCAAGTGTATAAACTCTTGTCTCAATAAATTCGAGTTCAAAATTTTGTTAGGAATTTCACAACAGAGGTGAAGGAACTGATCAACAAAGTCCTCAAATAATTCATCAGGCTCCACTCTTAAACAATAGATTTTTTCACAGACATCTTGGTGGCTATACTTATCGAAAGCTTTAACCATCATCTTAGTAAACTAATCGAATGAACCGATAAAAGTAGTGGTTAATGTATGACATCAGTGTTTAGCATGACCTTTGAATGTGAGGGTGAGTAATATAGCCCAAACATCTTTAGACTTTATTTGGTGATGATGGCAAAGAGTCATCACTTGAAGCAAATGTACATGAAAACATGGTTCAACCTCACCATTGAAATTCAACTCGGACAAGTCATGAATAACTTCTATAAGGATGGTACAACTAGGATATTTAGAAAAACATCCCAGGATTATGATTTCAGGAAGAACCATTTTAAATAAGAGATTCAAACCAGACTCTACGGGCACAACCTGTCATCTAGCCCTCCTTCTAGCACCATTTTATTGACGGTGCTGGAAATCCATCAACCAAGGGGACCTCCTCGATATGAAGTCCCAAATAGACCTCACACCATTTGGTGTAGGAGTCACATCCAGTATAAAGTCCTATTTGCCATATACTCAGAGATTTGCCTTGGATCTAGCTATCAACACATAAGAGTGTTACACTGGTATCTTCAAACAATAATGTAAGTGTGCCTAGTGAGTGTGTAATGTAATTGTGTCAAGGTTCTCTTACTTCAGGGGGGGGGAGTGAGCCTCTAAGTGAGAGGTAATAGTACCACCCATGAAGAGACACACACAAACTAGGAATAGTTTGTCCAACATCCACTGGAATAGTCCACAATGGATACGATAGTCGTTGAAACCAAAGCACAAGGGGAGACTCGTCCACCATCCAATAGAGTAGTCCATAACAGACGTGACAGTCGTTATAACCAGTAAGTAGGGAAGGTTTATCTAGTATCATGCAGAGTAGTCCACAAGGATGAGACAATAGTGATAATCAATACAACAGATTCCCAATAAGGTAAGTACTAAAACAATCAAAATAGTTAAACTATGTTAGTACATATGAAACAAATATGAATTAAAAATGCCAAAAGAATAGTATTACAAAAATTTGCAAGACATACATGAAAAAACGTTGGATTGAATAGGCTTTTGTATTAAGAAAAAGTTCCAAGATGCATATGTACATCATACATCACTAGCCCCAGTAGTGGGACATTGGAGCCACTCCTTACTCCTCAAAGAAACTTACTGAAACTCTCTATGCTTCGTGGGAGGAGCCAAGATGAAATGTCCTTACTTATATAATGGGAAGGCTATATATAGCCAAGGGTGATGCTTGATCCTTGTGTCTCTTTGACTACCCTCATGACCGTTCAAATTCCTATGACTTTTCAACTGACATGACTTTCCTTGTATGTCTATTGGAATTTTACTTTACATTACATTCGGTTACAACAAATATGTCCCATAGTAGTGATGTAGCCTTAACAAGTCATGACATAACTTGACATGACATTGTTGACATGTATTGGCTGGATTTGGTGGCAACATCAAGTTGTTGTTGCTTCTGAATGATGGACGTGTTCTTGGATGTGCTTTGTCTTCACATCCACATCGCTTGATGCTGCGGGGTCTTCAATGATCTTGGTATTGTAATATGGTTGCATGCACGTGTTACCTTCGTTTTCTCTTTGATAATATTTTTCGGCCATCCAACTGCAAGTAACTCTTCTAGCACATTCACTCCTCCTTCATCGTCTCTCCATGGTTTATTAGTGTATCTATTCCTACGATTCACTCATGACGAGTTGACATCAAATCCAAAACCTCCTAGTCTAAGATGGTACATTGTTTTCCATGACCAAGCTTGGGATAAATGACAGGATGAGAAGAGGGCCCAAAAACTGCACACTAGGTAGTTCCAAGTGATAGGGAGGGAGATTGGTCACTGAGACTACGTAGACTGTAGCTCAGGCTTGGATGAGGAACTTTGGGGCACAACCTTCATTGTCGGGGAAAACTACGCAGTGGCCATTAGGAGGTAGGATTGCGCAGTTAAGGTCACTAGTCGCAGCTACATGGTGGGATCCTGGGAGGCACCTCTGCGCAGTTTTATCAGGGAAGACAAGTCAAGGCAATAGAGGGACCGAAGAGGATAGTTCTGCACAGTTTTTTGGAGCAGTGAGTCCCGGCTGAGGGAGGTCACTAGGAGGACATCTTTGCACAGTTTTTGGGAGTAGTGTAGGCTCAGGTCTCTGCGCATTAGAGGGTTCCAACTGGAAGGTAGGAGGCTTGATGACTAATATTGCGAAGTGCGCAGTTCAGTTCAGGCTTTGAGGCAATTTTTGCGCAATTCTCGTAAGGAATGTAGGCTACTCACCTATAGGATTGTGTAGTACAATTGTCCCAGATGATAACATCAAGCACTGTGTAGTTCCAGATAGTAGAGAAGTGCCACTTAGGGCTGAAACTATGTAGTGTAGCTAAGTCGATGTCCCGTGAGAGGGGGTTGTTTGGTCAGAAGGATTTTTAGAAAAATGGCTAAGTGTGGGAGGCAGGTGAACTTGTGAGAACTCGACATTGTGATCACACACCTAGTATAATTCAACAACATGACGACATAGGCCATTGGGACAAAAAGACAAAGCATTTCCCTTTGTGAGACTATCTAGAGTTAAAAGTGACAAGTGTGACACTTGGGATAGACCTTTGGATGACCGTGACGATAGTTTTGCGACTGTGCTTACAACTTTAGTATGAGTGCAATAGGTGTTTACATGGCTAGGAAAAATTGTATACACAAAGACCAACCTTCAAGGTCACCAAAATGGTTCAAAAACATGACATAACAACCAAACATGTCGAAAGACGACAATTGATCCAACAAGCAAAGGGGAAAAGAGACGTAGAGGAACAGGGAAAATTTTAAGAACCCCCCCTAAATTTACATGTATAATAAATGGGCGAATCTCCATGGTATATAGGAAAAATGGAAGGCGATTTTATCAATAATATGATATGTATATATAATTTTTTGGCGAATCTCTCACCAGGCATGGTGAATATTTTACTCAATTATAAAATCCTGTGTTTATTGAATACATAAATGAAATCATTGCATTTCTTTAAAATATCTTTTGAAATCAAAATTACCGAAATTACA
>APFE030830599.1:898-57663 GCA_000404065.3 Pinus taeda | reverse complement strand
TTATTTATTTACCATACCTCTCATTTATTTATATTTTTTTAATTTACCATACCTCTTTTATAAATATGGTATTTGGGCCTTTGGCCCATATGATTCACTTAAATAAAACCTATTCTTGAAAATGGGTAAATGGATTCACTTAAATAAAACCTATTCTTGAAAATGGGCGAATGGATTCACTTAAATAAAACCTATTCTTGAAAATGGGCGAATGGAAGGTTGTAACTCCTAATTTCAAGGGCTAAATTTACCTTTTTTACCCTCTCCCTTAAAATAAGGTGGGCTATTTGAGGTGATTTGTAAAAATGTACTATGATACAAAATATTCGCCCACTAAAAATTTAAAACCCCTTAATTTCGCCAAAGGGCGAACATTCGCCCCTAAAATCACTCCTATAGAGGAAACACATGGAATGAATTTTAGTGCTTGCAACCATGCATGTCATTGAAGACAGAATGATATGACAATGATAACCAGTCCTTCAAACTACACTAAGAGGTGTATTTCAAAAGATGTGCTTTGTTTTCCATACCTACCCTCCAAAGGGTTATGCATTAGATGGAGTCTTTGTGTGCTCTCGATCTTCTATCATACCTTGGGTTCCTTGGTCTGCTTATCTTTCTCATAAATTCCTTGAGAGTCATCTAGCATGTCATCTCTCTTCGTGGCCCCTGAGAGACACAATTGCGCAGTTTCAAGATGTAAGGTAGACTGGGCAACTGAGGGACAAAACTGCACAATTTTAAGATGTAAGACACTGCTGCAAGATGAGGCCTTGGGATGACACATCTGCATAGTTTGAGGATGCAAGGAAAACTGGGTGGCTGAGATGCATGAGGGACAAAACTACACAATTTATAGAGATAGTGGAATCTGTCTGAGGGAAGGAAACTAGAGGAAACCATTGCGCAGTTTTGAATGCTAAGGGAGGTTGGGTTTTCTGTGCATTATGTAGTTCCAACAGGCAAGAGAAAATCTTGAGGGTTGCAGATGCGAAGTGCGCAGTTCAAGAAAGATGGATGAGGTTAGGTTGTTAGGGAAAATCCATAATTGGCTAAGTTTGGGATCAGTGAAACTGATGTGAACAATGATAGAACTTAACTACAGTCACACACTGGAACACTTAGTGATACAACATAGACCATCCAGAACATATAGAAAATACTTCTCTTAATGCAACAACCTTTGTGGAAACTTACGACAGTGCGGCTCTAATGATATGCTTTGAGAGGATACATGAGACACTTGTGCAAAAGTGCATGAGATGAGTGTGAAACATGTCTATGTGTTGAGGACAACCCATTCTCACAAAGATACCCCCTTGAAGCAAAACAAAATTCCCTTTGCATAACAAGAAATAATCCCCATGCCCAAAGATGACACATTCTGGATAAAGATAAAAGCATGAACGACTATTAAGATTGAAGAGGAGAGCTTGAGATCATCAACTTACCAATAAGTGTATAAGGAACGATGGATCATAAGATCCATAGTAGGCTATGAAATTTAAGTATAGGCAAAAATTTTGGAAGGTGTTGAAACCGCTACAACAGGTTCACATGTTGTTGATTGGATATGCTACTGCTGCAGGTGGTTGGAGTACTGATTTAGGTGTTGCATATGTCTCTATCTGTCTTGGAGACATTTGATATGCTACTACATGTGTTGAGATGAGGCTACATATGTTGGAAGTGCCTCTATCAATGTTGGAGGTAGTTGTATGAGATGATGCTACTGCTGCAAGAGTTAGAGATGTTGCTACAGGTGTTGGAGATGTTTAGACTATCTTGTGGTTATTGCTTGAGGAGTTGGAGGTGTCGTTCTTGGTGCCACAATTGGCAAAATAGGTCTTGCATATCATGACTTGTCCTTAGCCTATTTCATCAGTTGTAGATTTGAAACAAGGTATGGAGGAGTGATCAAATGTTGAAGAAGGTGTTCCATCCGTTGGCAGAGATTTTGGACTGAAGATCCATTGGTTTTCTTCATCTTTAGCCTCAATTGCATGGAGACATGCTCACTAGAGTGGCCAAAAAGCTCCAGTTGTATGGAGAAAAGCTCATGAGAGAAACTATGATTTACAAACTCATGGAGACTGTTAGAGCCTAGATTTACCTCAGGCTGAAAAGGTAAGCTTCTAGGTCTACGTCAAACGACGCTTAGCCTCGTAGCTAGCCCTACGAGGACAAGGGAGGGCTCTCTCCGAGTCAATCTCAGCAAAAGATAATTGATAGGGCTTGAGATGACTGATTTTACAACTGATCTTAGGCTAGGTATGTAGTGCAAGGATTTGATTTGAATTTTGGGGTATTTTTGTGTTGGAAAAAAGGGAAAGGCAAATTTGGGTCTGGGGATGAGGCCTAGTTTTTGCAGAGTTCTGATTGGGGCAAGGAAGGCAATCGTTTTGATGCTTTAGATTGAATGAATGGATGGATCAGATTGGTGAGGAGCCAAGAAGGGAAAGAGAGTCTCAAGATTCCTCCTCAAACAAATGAAAACATTGAAAATTAAACAAAATTTCAAGGCAGAGCACAACAGTCCAGTGAATTCTACCTTAATCACTCATTTGTTTAATTTCAGAAGCAAAGAGAAGGGAAAATGATACACATAAACATCAATGAACTTAAAATTTACATAGAGAAAAACATCATCAAACACAGAGCCACATTGGATCCCACAAGTGTTGCAAAAACCTGGTCTTTCCTTAGCCAAAAATGCAGAGATAGAATGTACAATGATGTGCCAAGCAATCCCAAGTGTCCAACCCTAAAAATGACTTAGAAAATACATGATATAGACTAGCCCAACCCATTCCAATGCCTCTAGGGGTTGAGCTCATCATTCTAGGAGCTGTTTCAACCAATTCTAAACAAAGCACTGAAATCTTGGTAATCAAACAACTTGCCTCTATATGGTGGGAAACTGATTCATTCATTTAATTTTGACTTTTTAGTGAATGAATCCTCTAGAACAAGTAAATAGGTACCAAAATTACATCATGGTCATCAAATAACATCAAGATAGATCAATAGTTACATCAAAAAGCAAAACTAGGTGAATTTCTGAGCTTTACAGTGAAAAATAAGCCAAAAATCCTCTATGCGCTGCGCCTGATTCTCTATGCGTCACGCCACTTTGGAGCTGAATTTGAAGCCCTTCTCGGAGTCCAAATTGAGCTCATGATAGATCGTTGGAAAGAACTACCTGTCTACTTTCCAACCCAAGTGTAATTTTTCAATTTGGTGTCCATTTGCCCCTCCAAAACTTCAATCTCCTAGGACTGCTTCTTGTGTGTCAAAATAGGGGTAGAGAAGTCATTTTGTTGAGTGTTTTTGACCTCTTGAGGACTCAAAACTTGCCCAAATTTCTTGGTCATACACTAGAAATCATAATTTTTCATTTCAAATCTAAAAATTTAAATTTTTTGAAATTTGGAGCCCTCTAGCAAAAGCGAGCGCCACGTGGCGCGGCGCATAGGGAGGCAAAACCTGTTTTTTAGTACAAAAATTTTCAAACTGCAAAAATTGCTCCAAATTTCTTGAAATTTGGGATAGACCTTCTCTATCAAGTGTCATGCTGGGCTAAAGAGGATTCGAGAAGAAAAATGGAAAGAGGAAAGAGCTCAGGATATCGTAGTAAATCAAGGAAAGGCAGATCCAAGTCCAGATCTGGGATAGTGTGTTGGAAATGTGGAAAGAAAGGACACATAAAGAAATATTGTAGATCTAGGAAGGGAAAATAAGAAGATGCACAACAAGAAAAAATCATGAAGCAAATGTGATAGGTGAGGTGTTACCAGATGCTTTGATTCTTTCTTTCGAAAATATTACTAATTCCTGGGTGGTAGATTTAGGGGCCTCATTCCATGCCACACCTGATAAGAAATACTTTCATGACTATGTTCAAGGAGATTTTGGACAAGTTCATTTGGGTGATGATAAACCCTGTAAAATTGTTGGAATGGGTAAGGTTCTTGTAAAACAGCAGAATGGAAACCAATGGCCACTAAAGGACGTAAGGAATGTTCTAGATCTAAAGAAAATTCTGATTTCAACAAGGTAGTTAGGCAGTAAAGGTTGTGTGACAACTTTCACAAATAAAGCTTGGAAGGTCACCAAAAGAGCCCTGGTAATAGCAAAAGGCGAAAAGGTTGGTACATTGTATTTATGCAATGGTATTTCTAACTTTGTTAATGCTTTAACTTCCAAAGGAGCAGATGCAGCATTATGGCATCATAGGCTTGGACACATGAGTGAAAAGGGGATGAAGATTCTTCACTCAAGGAAATTGTTGCCGGGTTTGAAGAATGTTGATTTGGACTTCTGTGAGAATTGCATTTATGGAAAACAGAAGAGAGTCAGATTTCTCAGAGTTGGGAAAGAAAAGAAGAATGAAAAATTAGAGCTTGTGCATACAGATGTATGGGGACCTGCTCAGGTATCATCTCTCGTGGCTCTCGTTATTATGTTACTTTTATTGATGATGCAACTAGAAAAACTTGGATTTATTGTATTAAGAATAAATCTGATGTATTTGATACTTTCAAGAAATGGAAAGCTTTGGTTGAGATTGAGACAGGAAAGAAATTGAAGTGTCTTAGATCAGACAATGGAGGTGAATATTGCAGCAAAGAGTTTGATAGGTACTGTTCAGAGCATGGAATTCGCAGAGAGAAGACAGTTCCAAGAACACCACAAGAAAATGGTGTGTTAGAAAGGATGAACAGGACAATCATGGAGTGTGCAAGGTGCATGAGATTGCATGCAGGATTGCCTTTACAGTTTTGGGAAGATGCTGTAGATACTGCTGTTTATCTAATAAACAGAGGGCCTTCAAGTTCCTTGGATGGTGGTGTTCCAGAGGAAGCATGGATAGGTAAAAATGTAACTACTCTTTTTTAAAGCCTTTTGGTTGTGAGGCCTTTGTCCATATTGATAAAGAAAATAGAACAAAGCTTGAGGCAAAGTCAAAGAAATGTAACTTTATTGGATATGGTGTTAATGCTTTTGGTTATCGCTTATATGATTATGAAAATCACAAAATCATTAGGAGCAGAGATGTGATATTCAATGAAAAGGTCTTGTATATGAATTAGTTGCAGGAAAAGAAACATGAAAAAGAAAACAAGGAATACACAGTTCTTGATGAAATCACTGAAAAAGTAAAGGTGCCTGAAAATAATAATAATCAACAACTACAACAACAACAACCACCACAAAAGAAATAGGCACCCCAAACACCTAAAAGTGGTGTTAGAAGATCTACCAGGATAAGTAAACCCCCTGAATGATACTCTCCTTCATTATATTATTTATTGTAGACTAATTCTGGTGAACCCAAATGTTATGAAGAAGCAATGCAGGTTGAAAGCAGGAAGAAGTGGGAGGTAGCCATGGAAGAAGAGATGGACTCCTTAATGCATAACCATACTTGGGACTTAGTCAGGTTGCCTGCAGGAAAAACTACATTGAAGAATAAATGGGTTTACAGGTTGAAGGAAGAAGATGGAGGAAAACAGAGGTACAAAGCTAGAATTGTGGTGAAGGGGTTTGCACAGAAGAAAGGTATTGATTTTGATGAAATATTTTCTCCTGTTGTTAAAATGACTTCAATCAAAACTATTTTAAGTTTAGTAGCAGTTGAAGATTTGCATCTTGAGCAGTTAGATGTAAAGACAAACTTTCTCCATGGGGATTTTGAGGAAGATATATATATGCAGCAACCACAAGGATATGAAGTGAAAGGGAAGGAGAAACTAGTGTGCAGGTTGAGGAAGAGCTTGAATGGCTTAAAATAGGCTCCAAGGCAGTGGTATCTAAAATTTGACAAGTTTATGTCTGAATAAGGCTATACTATATGCCACTCTGATCATTGTGTTTATCTAAAAAAGTAAAATGATGGCAACTATATTATATTGTTATTGAATGTAGATGACATGCTTGTTGCAGGGTCTAACATGCAGGAAATAAATGTGCTCAAAAGAAAATTGGCAAATTCATTTGCAATGAAGGATTTGGGGGCTGCAAAACAAATCCTTGGTATGAGAATAACTAGAGACAGGAAAAATCATAAATTAACATTGTCTTAGAATGAGTACATACAAAGGGTGTTGAAAAGATTTAATACGCACAATGCAAAACTAGTTAGTACACCTTTTTCTAGCCATTTCAAACTTAGTAAGGAAATGTGTCCAAATACCCAAGAAGACATGGATTATATGTCTAAAGTTCCATATGAATCAACAGTTGGAAGATTAATGTATGCAATGGTCTGCACAAGGCCTGATATTGCACATGTAGTGGGAGTTGTAAGCAGGCACATGAACAATCCAGGAAAGGAACATTGGATGGCAGTGAAATGGATTCTCAGATATTTGAAAGGTACCAAAAATCAAGCATTATGCTTTGGTGGTTCAAAAATTTCTCTACAAGGATATGTTGATGCATATATGGCAGGTGATAGAGATAATAGGAGGAGCACTATAGGATATGTATTTACTATAGGTGGAAAAACTATCAGTTGGGTTTCAAAAATCCAAAGTGTTGTTGCACTTTCAACAACAGAAGCATAGTATGGTGCTGCTACAGAGGCTAGTAAAGAAATAATTTGGTTACAAAGGTTTATGGGTGAATTGGGTAAGAAGCATGATATGGGCACGTTATATAGTGATAGCCAAAGTGCCATTCATCTTGCAAAGAACTCAACATTTCACTCCAGGACTAAACACATATAGCTCAAGTACCATTTCATACGATCAGTGTTGGAAGATGGAGAGTTGAAGCTGCAAAAGATACACACTAGCCAGAATCCTGTAGATATGCTAACAAAAGTTGTAACCAAGGAGAAACTGAGAATATGCTCAGTTTCAATTGGCCTTCAAGGTTGACGATGAAGATGAGAAATAGCCAGGTCCAAAGAGGAGTCATTGTCTAGTGAATGAAGCAGAGATGGAGGTTCTACAATCATTCTCCAAGTGAGAGATTGTTGAGTATGGAGCATGATTATTTAGAGGTCCTTGTTTCAGCTAGATGTATACCCCAGGAAGTTTGTACACCCCACCACGTGGGGGGGGGTGCGAGGGGGCTTCTCCCCCCCGCGGGTCTGGGAAGCTATCCCCCCTGGCTGGGGATCCAGGGGCTAGCGGTCCCTCGGCAGGGCTTCGTGGGCAACGCCCCCAAAGCTAAAAATAGATGTAAAATTTCCTTATAAAAGTATAGTAATTTCTAGTCAATCTGGGTCATTCATTAGGTGGATGATCTGATGGTAGAACTTATGTTTAGTTTAGGGTTTTTTGCCCTAGAAGGAAACCCCTCTCTTTGGATGAGGGCATTGCATTGAATCTGTGTAATAGATGTGTATTCTCTGAGCGAGAAAGAAAGAGGTGTGACTGTGAGAGAAAACAGAGGATATTACAGTGGATCTACTGTAGGTTGTGTCTCTTCATTTTACTGGATAATAGAAAGGAAGGACTGGCTGTTCAGGGTGGCGTAGCCCAAACTGGGTGAACCACGTATATCTGTGTCTCTCTTGTTTTATGTGTTTTCTGTGTTCATATTTCTGCAATATTTTATGTGTTCCATTGCTCCGTAATATATAATTTTCTAACATGCACTCGCATGTCCATTTAGGTAGGACATTCACATCTGACCCCAAGTCCAGAACAACTCGATCCATCTCATAGTCCCCAATTTTGGAAGTCAATCACATTTCCCGCCCAGTGTGCAACACATGCTTTCCTAGCTTTTGAACCATTCAAGGTTCATATGATCCCTCACACCTAGTTATCAACTCTTGCAATCCCTTCATCGCATTAGTATCCCTTAGTAGCTTCATGCATGTTTCTAAGAAGGTAGTTAGCATAAAAGTATCCCTTTCCAAATTTGTTTGTTCCTTGCTACCCGAAGTAGAATCTTCCGCAAAGCTCTTCTTGGCTTCCATAAATGTTTCCTTCATGTGCTCCAAATCAAATTCTGGTTGTTTTGTAGGGTCCCTCTGAACCCATGCATCCTCCTCTGGTTGCTTCCCTTTATCTTCTCCTGTACTTGCACCACTTCTGAGCATCATATTCATGTTAGGATCTTCCTTGCGTGGTTTAGCCTTCATCATTTGGACATTCTGAGTGGGCGTAGCCGTAACCATGCCTTTTTCTCGCATCTGAGCAATTAGCATGGGGCAATCGACTGCTTCGTGGTCAAACTAGTAATAGTACGGGAAACAACCTTTGGTAGGGTTTGTGCAATCACGTGCATAGTGCTCGGGTCCTCCACAATTATAGCAGATTAATTGTCCCTATCTGTGTCCAAGTCCCATTTCCCCTCGCCCCAATCTGCATCCTTGGAATCCACCCCATGCTATTGTTGCGGTAGGGTCTTACCCGTACACCTCCATCTGCATCCTGTAAGTAGGTGTTCGATCCATCAACAACTCATAACTTCGACAATTTCTTTCATTGTGGCCCACCATCCTACAAAGGTTGCAAAATAACTGCTTGGGGGGGGGGGGTTGTCTTAGATTCTGCAATAGATGACAGTTGTCCGTGACATGCTTTCCTCCCACCTGACAGATCACGCACCAGAGTACAGGCACCGCGCCTAGCCCTACTTGTATCTCTAGTCACAATGGTATTGGCCCCCCTGCTGCACAAAGTTCGCAAAGACCAGATAGTGATCCTTATCATGGCCCGGGCCCTTACATTTGATATACCACACCTCTTCATGCACTTCTGATTGAGGTGCATGTCCTTGTCTCAAACTTCACATCTCTAAACATAGGTTTTGTATTTGTGTGTGGATTTGCTGAACTCCCAACCCTAGATCCTGTATTAGGGTTTTGTGCAATCTCATTGTGGTCTCTAATGCTTCGGCTTGGGTTGAGATCTTTTGCTATGATAGCGCTGTCCTCAGATGTGGTGTCAAAGATGCCACAAACAATGTGCAATGCTGTGCATTTGTCAACATCATGTTAGCCTCATGGATTGTGCTTTTCAATCTCTGATCCAAATCCCACGGGGTTTCACCAGGTAACATCGTGATCTCCTTGAATCTAATGACCGATTGCGCCTATGATTTCGGTCGACTATATTCTCTGTTTAACACATCCTGGATCGTTGTTATTCCTACATTCGGATGATCGCTTGAGTAACCATGTCAATGTGCAGTCCTGTAGTGTGATAACTAGAGTCACCTTTTTGATGTTATCATCCATTATACCTTAGGCTTCCCATATAACCCTTACCACAAACCAGAACTGACCTGGTTCCTCATTTCCTACACCTCTAAATACCGGCAACTTGACTGCACTTGCCATCGCAACCTTTGATGGTGGTGGAGGTGGGGTCGATGAAGATGGCTTAGATGTAGGAGAAGTAGGTGATGGTGTGGATGGTGGTGGTATCAGTGGGATGTGCTGTCCAATAAACTGAATTGCGCTTCTCGGAGAGAACCCTATGAGTTCTTCCTCACTTTCTCGCGAAATAGAAACTAGAGGGCTATTCTCTAATCCTTCGTTTCCTTGGTAGCCTCTTCCACTTCGCGTTACACCAGACATTAATAAATGCGCATAATCCGTTTTTCACATAACAACATTCTAATCCAAGTATTCAATGATTTGATGTACTTACCCCGCGGTCCTTTGAGAAAACACCTTTCTGCTTCACTATAGCTCACTGTTGTGTCTATTACGAACTCAGTGACGAACCCTCCTATTATCTGATCTAACCAATGACCTATTGCGCATGCGATTTTTTCTTTAGATGCTTCTAGCCTGCACACCAATTCTGGAGTCCACACAATGGGTTGATCTAGTCTGTACCTTCCCATGCTGTCAGCTAGCCTTGCGATCCACTCATACAATTCTGTCAAGAAGGACTCAAAGAAGATCTCGTGGATCTCTGTGTATATGTAACAATCCAACCACCTTTCTTCTGATATCTGCAAATTTCTGAACCACAAACTCGTGAAGCTTCTAATCCAACCAATCTTCAAGCTCTTTCTTTGTAGGGTTCCAACATTCCGATATCAGACATCCCTTAGGTAGATCCTGGTCCCGGCAACAGAACCATTTGTTGGCTTATTTGGCCTTGACCCAGGTTCGGAAGAGTTATTAGCCAAACAAATCCAACAGCTATCGGCCCGTTTAGCAATAGCCCGCGGAGCGTGGACTAAGGTCTCACCTGAGGTAGCAGGGGAGGGTGCTAGAACCAAGTTTCGACACCCTTGGGATGTCTTGATGTGGTCTGGAGGGTTTCCGAACCGTTCTGTAGCTTCATGCTACTCTGCTCCCACGTAGATCCGAAACAGGATAAATCCTTAATATTTATTATTACTGCGTTTGTTACAGATTAGATCTACTTCTTACAGTCTTTAAGAAAACATTTAATAAAGATAACCAGTGTGTGCTATTATAAAGAAAAGATCTAAACCCATATGCAGATCATGCATAAATTTAGAACATAAGAAACATACATTCATAAATTCTTATCTTTATTGATCTCCTCTTAAGTACAACTAGATCTGCCTTGCGCACTCAGTTGCAGGGGTCTGCGCACACAGTTGTGGACTTTACCAGGCCTCTGCGCACATAGCTGTAGAGCCTCTATCTCTCTACCAAATCCCTTGACTCAGACTTATAGACACTACAAGACTTCTTGCCTCATAAACCCATTACATTACAGATCAAAAGAATACTTCTCCAAAAACTACTTCCTAACCATAGAGCATTACTCTAGTTATACATTTCCATGGCCTGTGGACCATGGACAGGTCAACTCATTTTACATTTTCTTTGGGTTGACAACCCTTTGACTTGACTCGTTACATTTCGTGCTCCATGCATCTCGCGGAGCCTTTACCATACCTTTACCCAAAATTGTGGGCTTTGAGCCCCAAAACTATTATGTGGGCCTTTGCTACCCAACACCTTGGAAGGAAAGTATCAAGTTGGTATTGCAGGTCAACATGATCTGGGAGTTCAATGAGAAAGAGATCAAGAATCCAACTAATCCTAAGGAGTTGGAAGTGTAAGAGGAATTTGATACTAGGGCAAGATTGATTATCCTAGATGGTGTGAAGGATCCCCTAATACATCATTTGTCCATGAAGAACACTGCACATGAAATGTGGATGGGTCTTCATAATTTTTTCTAGAATAAGAATAAGAAACAGGTACTAGTATTGGAGGACAAGTTGAAGTCCACCAAAATTTTTCAGGGTGAAGCAGTGACTTTGTATCTAACAAGGTTGTCTCCGGTCAAAGACGAGCTTGTTATCCTTTCTGTGACTATTTCAGATTTTGATATGGTGAGGATTTCTTTGAAAGGGTTCACTGAGGAATAGAAGCCCTTCATAAAGGGTATCGTTTTGAGAGAGAAGTATCTAGACTAGAATAGGTTGTGAGATGACTTCATTCAGTCAAGTTCTAGAGGGAGCTTGCATGTTCAAAGGGAGAAATTGCAACCTAAGAAGAGCGGGTGGTCAGTGGGGAGAAAGTTTTCTCCTATAAATACCAAGAAGGAATCATGGAGAGAGTGGAAGAAATTTCAGGAGAAGAAGAAGAAGGACGCTTCTAGTGACAATGGCACTTCTAAGAGAGGCATAGTTCATGCTACATGGATTGTTGTAGTTGTGAGCGCCAGGATTTGGGTGAGTGTTGCGAGTAGTGATGATGATGATGATGAGCTACTTCATAGTCTTGGAAGTACCTCCCTCCCTAAGAGGGAGTGTTGAATTTTGATATCTTGAGAGGTACTCCAAGCACTATGTTCAGGGTTTGGAGGTTGGAGCACCACAAAAGTCATTTGTGGGCTTGGAACCCAAGGTTGGAGTTTTGCATCGATCAATGTTTGGGCCAAAACTATGAGGCATTTTATACATGTGATGGATGGAGATGATAGAGGATGGCGAGGAGGATTCAATGCAATGAAATTGTTAAAATCCGAGTTGTAGAACATGAGATATGAATTTTTGAAGTTAATAATGAGGCTTTCGATAGTCAAGTCATGTAGGCTTGAAGTAGCTATGTCCAAAAGTCATGTCTATTGGTGAATTCATGGAGGCCTTCTTATTTATATAAATAGAAGGTGAGGAAGGTTCATTTATACACATATAAGGGTGCAACACAAAGGCAACGAAGAAGGAGAGGAGAAGCTCGTTCAAGAGAGAAGAGGCATATTCGTTTTGGGCCGCAGGTTAAGGATACTTCAACGAAGGAAGGAGGGATGTTAGGGCCTTTTCAAAGACTATTTTAGAGTGTGAGTTAACCAATAGGAAGGCATCATTGGAGAGGGATAATTCAGAGATGTTTGTGGAGGTATTTGTGGCATGGTTCTTCACTATTTGGGCTGCATATTGTATAGGTGTTTGTGCAGGTAGTATGAGCCCCAAATAGTGGGCATTTGGATATGAACAAGGGCTGGTTTTAGCCCTACAAGCCAACATGATTTCAAAAAAAATAAGAGGCATTTATGCCGTAGCTATAGGAGGTTGATAGGAGGTGGAATAATGGGCTCATAGGTGGTTGTGAGAAGCCCTAACTAGGCAACCTCATCAATAACAGGTCACTTCATTTTAGAGCAACAGCCAAAAGGTATCTTTGAAATTTTTTTTTCCTTGTGTTGGGTCTAAATTAGATCAGTTTGGATGAAATTATTTTGCACCTTGTGGGAGACAATTGGAAGGCTTGACTTGGTGGTTGTGTTACATTGTATTTTGTCACATCTCCTATTCACTTCCTATTCCACATCCCGAAGTGCCAATATGTTGACAACCGTGAAGTGTACTCATCATGGAAAACATACTGAAACATCCACGAAGAATGGAAGAAAAAATTCCTTGAGTCAATTATGGAGAATATTTTCTGACACCCTAAATTTCAGGACCAACGCTCTTTGCTCCATTGCTTGATCATGCACATTTGTCTGTGTATTTTACTGTGCTTCCACTACACTTCCACAGTTGGCCATAGGGTGAGCAGCACGTGTTCGATGGGAAAAACTTGTGTTGATCACCCTCGACATGAATTTTTGCTAAGACCTCCTTACAACTTAATCTATGGATGAAAATGCATGAAATTACAACCAAATTGAAGGGAAGGGATAAATCTCTTACCTGTAGCTAACAACTCGACTAATGGTGTCTAGGATTGATCATACTCTTGCCTGAAGATCGAGTTAAAATAGGGTAAAATGATCTGTGATTTGAAAAATGGTAGAAAGGTAAAACTGATTTACTTTTTGATCTTTTATAATTTTTTAAATGGAATTTTTACCAAATTAGGGCATATTTCACTTTTATTTTAATATTTTTCCTCGAAATTGGTAATGTACATTTCACTTATGTAGCGACAAGTCATGGAAAATGGTGATGGTGATTAATTATGACTGATTCAACAAGTTTTATTTTATCACTTTTTTGGATTCATAAAAAATAAACGAAAAAGCGACCCCCTGGAGTCATCTTTAAGCTCTTTTCTAACTCTCGAAACATGAAAATATCGCAAAGTAATTGTCATTTCAAACTCGTTAAAGTAAATGAAATGATGTCTACTTAGTATAAGTTTAACCCTTTTCCAACCTGAGATAGACTATTGTACAAAAAGGAATACCTTAGTCAAACATGGCTAATAGGTTCTCTTGGATATTGTTTTCTACCTTTTTGGGTTCAAGAGATGATTTGCGAAAAGGGCCTTTGGAGTTTTCTTTTTTTTCTTCTTTTTAAAATGCTCTAAATATGAAAAGATGCTGAGTTTCACCTTGGTTAGGACTGTAAAACATAAATGACGTGGGACTTGTCACCATGACGAGACCAAGTTTCTCCTTCCTAGGAATCATTAGACTTACTAGGATGGATTCATCCAAATGATAAGCATATATGGAAAGCATATGACATCCCCTTCAAGCTTGTAATAAAAAGTAATGGGGTACTCACTAGAAATAATGGGGGAAAATAAAAGTTATCATCTCTTGTATTTTGTGTAAAGGCAACATGTCGCTCTTGAACATGACACTTATCTGTTGCTTGTGTCGGGTTTGGGATATCCTCACTTAGTCACTTGCCTTCCTAGGTTTGGGAAATCGATTTTGCCTCTCATCTGATTTTACTGCTTTGTCATCATGACCTTTGATCCCATGTTGAGTCAAATTCTACCAAATTCCGGAGTTGTGTCGCGGATATGTTCAAGAGAACTCCTATATACAATTTGTATCGCTTATACACTATCTAACTTTATGCCACAGTCTAGAATCAAACTTACATATTCTACTATATCCTTTATTTCGTGTCAATGATGTGGGATGCATTATGGCCCTCCTTCGGTGGATGGCTTCTTGTCGACTTCAACTCATTATCTAGGAAGATGATCTAGAAACCCCCTTTGAGCTTGCACGCCTCAATGGAAAGTTCTTTTCATTTGATTATAGGTTTACATCATTAACCATCAATTGAATGATTCTACAAGTGTTAGAGTTCAACTTCATTATTCACACTCGTGGATTGTGCTGATTATACCTTGAGAGCCATTGTCATTATTGGTTGTTTCTCTCGTGCCTATTAACAATTTACATCATTGACAAGTAATCAGGTGGTTTTCTATCATGTTAGACTTTGACACATCTATTCACATGCTAGAATTCGTAGATTGGTCGGATCAGGATAGAGCTCAAGACCTTGGATTCCACCTGATAAAATCCAGGTTGCATGGAGTTGTGAGTTATTCATGATTTTACACATGATTACGGATGGTTGCGACCATACCATAGGTCCATATATATGATCCTTTCTATTTGGATGGTTGTGTCCATACCGTGGATCCATGCACATGATCCCCTCTATTCAGATGAATGTGCCCATGTCATGGATTCATGTATTATTAGATACCTATTCATGTATAATTAGGCATGTTTATATCAAATATGTTAGTTATTTATATGTATATGCTTGATTTGCAAGTTTCCTGACAGTGTTTTTCTGTTCCTTACCTAGACTTGTAAATTGTTTCCCCCCATAACTCCATATTCTACCTTCATGCTTTAGGGGGCATATATTACACAATATTTTGTCACACCTCTAGTTCACTTTTTGTTCCACATCCCAAAGTGGCAATATGTTGACAATTGTGAAGTGTACTTGCCATGAAAAACATATTGAAACATCCCTGAAGAATGGAAGAAACACTGCCCTGAGTCAATTCTGGAGAAGGTTGACTGAAACCCTAAATTTCAGGAAAACGCTCTTTGCTCCACCACTTTCCTGTGCTGATGGAAGGTTGCAGTTCTTTGACCCAGAAATGCTAGTGTAGGTTTTGATATGAAATCCCACACTGAACCTCTTCTAGCAGGTTTTATCAAAATGGAGGAGAAGCTTCGTATACTTGAAACTTTGAGAAATAGTGAGCTTGATGTTGTTGGGTAGAGATATGGCCAATCTCTCCCATTTGGAGCTCTTGATCGTACCTTTAAGGGCATTTCCCTTGAGATGTGGAACTTCCTCCCTCTTTTTTGGATCCCTAACTCCCTCTCCCTTCCTATAGATCAAATCCCTTCCATCCCCAAATAGTTGGTCATTGGTTGCCTGCATTCTTATGTCGAGATTATGCCTAAACATTGCCCATCTAACTTGGAGAAGGAGTGCTTGAAGAGTCTTGGATTGGAATTGGACATCTACCCAAAGGATTTCTCCAACATCAAGGAAATGGTTGTATGCTTCCCTTTTTGATTCATTAATATATACATCTGATGTTGACTTTACATAAATGTCTAAATACTTATGAATTTAGCTTAATACTCCTTGATCTATCAAGTATTTTATGTTTGATATACACTATGTATGCTATTGTATCTTTTATTGTCCTTTTATCTCTCTTGCAGGTACTTAGACATAAGGAACAAACAATGAGAAAGCCTGGAAGCTAAGGGATCTAAGTCATATTCAAAGAATTGAGCAATTAGCATCAGAGCAAGGTAGATTTCCCTCTCTCTCTTAGCATCTTTAAACATAAGCTAGGACATAAGCTAAGAAAGTCTACATTAATTTGTTCAGTTTGTTGCTAGACCCACTCATTGGGCTAGAGAGATCACCTCTGTCCATAGAGCATATTTATCTTCATAACAAAATGGTGACTCCGTTGGGGAAGCCATAGCCTCTTCAACCTATTTTCTTGATTTGGTCTTTTGATCAGTTTGACCGACCATTAAATTATCAGCTAACATGAGCTTGTATGGGTCTACACACTAAATGATCACTGCTTTAGAGTGTTACATCTGGAATCTTTGTTGAAATTCCTTTTACTTTTTCCCAACTTTCTCGCCCAATGTGTTTTTTACCTAAATAGTCGTGCTTCCAACATGTTTTTACTTAAAACGGTCACGATGAAACCACTTTTAACACGTTTTTGGCTATGACATTTGCTGTGATCTCAAATATTTGAGAAAAAATAGGATTTTTACCCTAGAACCCAGTGTGTCCTGGACTTTGAAGGTTTTTCTTGTCCTTTGTGTCTGTATTTACCAGTGTTTTTTTCTGGTTGTCTTGTTTAATTAGCAAATTAGTCTCTTTGTATTTGAATTGCTTGATGTGAATTTTGATTGAGTTCTAAAGTTTCTAGGTCAATCAGTCATAAATTTCTCTTTGTTTGTGTCGCTAAGTTGTTGGTTTGCTGATTGATTGAGCCTTGTTTTATGTGGAAATCATTGAAAACAATAGTTTCACTTTGTTTTAGCTTGTCTTTCACAAAGTTTCTTTTCAAGTTACATTAGGTCTTTTGCATTTGGAAATCATATTTGTTTTTAATCAAGCATAGATCACGTTGTTTTATTTTCAAGCTGAAGGGAGTGCATCATTTAGTTATTCAAAAGGAAAAAGTGAATGTTAATTTCATTTAGGTGTTTTTGAATTGGATTTGGTGTTGCTTTGGTTGATGCATTAGTTGTAATAGAGCCTTTGAATCAAATTTTCATTTTTCTTTAGTTGATGCTTTAGTTTCATTAAAAAATTCAAAAATCAAAGAAAAAACATCATTTATATAAGTGCATCTTAGTAAAAGTAAAGATCATTTTGCTTTCAAAAAGTTGCATTTAGGATAGTGAAGAGTGAAGATCATTTTCACTTTTGAGAATTGCATTTGGAAAGCGAAAGTGAAATTTAGTGGGAGGCATGTTGTTTGATCCATTATTGATTTAAATTTCTTCCCTTGATTAGTCTAGCTTTCATCAAAGTGGAAAGTTTTCCTTTTCTCATATAGTTCCATCTTAGGGATTCAGGTAACATCGTTTTGAGCCCAAAATTGAAACATAATTCAAGATAAACATTAAAATTTACTCAATTAACCTAAGGAGCATTTGGAAATTAACACAAACATTTAGAGGTCTAGGTTAGAGATGTGTTATGGTGTCTATAAACATAGCAGCCATTGTTATATGCCAGCATTGTATCCCAAGGGTGAAATTCCGTTCCACGTACAAAAGTATATAGGATCGTTCTCTAGTACTGTCGGGTATATTGGAGGCCCTCCACATATGACAAGTATATGGGAATGCTCCCATTGAATGGTTATGCATTAGACAACGTTAAAACTAACTTGTGCTCCCCATATCATCACGTATATATTGGGAGACTCCACTAGGTTGCTACACTTTAGCCACAAGTAACCTTGTCAGGCACCTTGTAAATGTGATACACCGAACACAACATTTAGGGAGATTTTCCACTGTACATTAAGTCCTTGGTTTTAGCTAAGGTGTATATTACGCTTCATGGATACTTGGTAAAACCTCTTGCCTAGATTACCCTTTTTAATTTATTTTTTGTTTTTAAGTTCTAAAATTTACTGCCCACATTAACATGTCTTACCCATGAAGTTATCCTTCACCTCATTATGCTTTATTAATGGTAAATTTTAATTGAATCTCAAATAAATCACCTCCTTTCCTTTTGTTTTTGAGAGAAGCTCATCTTGGCAGACCACCGAGTTTGCCTTAATATCCCCTTCACATTCTGACACTGAAGGGTCACTACAAGGAGTCCACCCTGAGATTCCAGAGTCACTTGAAGGGCAAGGTTTTGAAAATGGAATTTTTCCAAGTATTCAACCCCTTGCTTCTCATCCTCCACCTCGAGAGTCATTGTCATTGTCTTAGGAATGTGGCCCAGAAAGTCCTGAGGTTCCTCAATAGTTTTTATTGTTTCCCCCGAATCCGCTTTATGATCCTTTGATAATATCTCCTTAATGCCCATATCATCCATTTGATAATCCTGACATACCTTTGGAACTTTCTCCTCATTCATCGTGGATTCCTCCTCGCCAATTGTTCCACCCATGGCATCGAAAGGTGAGATTCCAACCTCTCCTCGAGATCCTCCTCTAGAAGTCTCTACCACTCATACTCCATGTCTTGGTGATGAATATGAATATCACTTTCCACCTGAAGGATTTCCAATGTGTCCTCTCCTCATATGGGGAGTGGGCCAACTCCACCACCTAAAAGTAGTGAACCTTTATTCCTGCTAGGTTATACCTTTCTTGGTATTTTAGTTTTAGGTACTCCAAGCGAATATTCGCTTTAACATCATTTGATATGGTCATCTGGCATTACACCTACCTTTGGCCTATTCATTTCGAATGTGGCTTCCCAAATTCCTGTTCAAACTGTGGTTTCTTCGGTTCCTGCTGAACCTATAGTCACGGTTGGGACAATTAATGTTCCTATAGGTTATTAAATTCCTCTTTCGACCTCTACACTGGTTACACCCCCTCCATTGAGTGGAAAATATGTACCAAACCCTATCCCACCACATGGTGGGTAAGCACCTCGTCCATATGTACCTCTTGTTTCTAGTGGAACCTATGTCAGTGGATCCCAAACTCACGTTATGGGAGAAAGTTAAACTATTGGTAGTATTCCTTCTGGATCTGGTCAAATTCCTTATCAACTGCCTCTTTCAGCTCAAATACCTTACCAACAACCATAATCTCCTTATAGTTCAAAAAAACCCCTCAAAATCCACCTTTCAATCAACATGCAAGATCCCAAATGCAATCTAGTCCTAATCCCCCATTTGGGTCGCCTGGTCAGTTTCAGTTTCCTTCTGGAACTTATCCTTTAGGAGCTGGTAATCCTTTGCAACAAGGATCATTGCAACAACATGGAACCTATCAATATCAACAAGGAACCTATCAAATTCCACAAGGAATCTATCAATAAGAAGGAACTTTTGTACAAGAAGGACCTTACGTGCAGCAAGGGTCTTATCAACAACCATTTCAGTAGCAAGGGAAAACATTGCAACAACAAGGTAAACTGTTGCAGTAGTAAGGTCAACCCTTATATCAACATGGTCAACCATTGTAGCAACAAGGCCAACCATTGTAGCAGGAAGGTCAACCGTTGTATTAGCAAGTTCAATTGTTGCATTAATAACTCTACACTCAATACTCTTCATAGGCTATCTATCCCCCTTATGGTTCTCAACAACATGTGTCGGGTCAATATCAAACTTTTCGGGTTAGAACCCACCTTTGTGGGGACAAAATCAACCTTTGTATGGTCAAAATTCCTCCCAGTGGGGACATTATCAAAATCCCTATGGTGAAATCCCGCCACTATGGGGGAAAAATCAGTACCAACAAGGTTGGAACCGTCAATCTGGACCTTATCAAAGGCCTTTCATGCCTTTTAATCTTTAATATCCATTTTTAGCTACATTGGAGTTACCAGACATAACAAGGCTCACAAATTACTTAATACTTCATTCACCGTATTGGCCTCTGGTTCCTACCAAAATTCCTAGTAATTGTCCAAAATTCAAAGGGAAATCTAGAGAAGACCCCCAAGCTCATGTCATGACCTACCATTTATGGTATTCATCCAACTCTTGGGTTGATGATTTCATTTGGTTGCATCTTTTCTAGCGAACCCTAATGGGTGCTTCCGCTAAGTGGTACATCGAGTTACCTCGAGGTGCCTTTCAAGATTTCAACAATTTGGCTATGGATTTACTTACTCCCTTCCAGCTACAAGTTTGGTATGAAATTGGTTCCCATCTCTTAACGTCTTTGAAACAAAATACTATTACCCACATCTTTGATCACAACCGGGAATGGAGATGTCATCGTCATCTTATAAGTTTGAAATCCCTGATGAAATTTTAACTGAATGGCTTACTAAGTCATATGCTAATCAAATTTCCAAAGACATAGCTATGGGTGGCTGTGTGACTGAAGAACAAGCCATCACCCATGATCAGTATTTGGATTTGGTATATTCACAATCTAGCATGCTTTATGATCTCTTACTCGATGCTCATGACCTTCAACTGATCCGACATCTTATAAACCTATGGACATCACCATTGATGGTGTTATTAGGTCAGTAGGTCAAACTTTTGGTAATGATTTTTCTGCTTCTATGAAGCATAAATTTTCTCTAGCGACTGCACCTTCTCCTCCTTTGAATACTCCCAAATCCTGGTAAAACTTCCGAGGTGAACGTTATCCAATCTACCACAACAGATAAAGCCTCGAATGGAAAAAATAAGGGTAAAGGTAAGGCTAAATATGATACCCTAAACAAGATCCTCCTAAACTGTCTGTTGATGATGCATCCAAACGTAAGCCTAAATATCTTGATCTTATATGTGATGAAGATCATTATACCAAGGATTTTCCTTGTCATTCAGAACTCAGTCATCTATTAAAAGGCACCCTAGGGAAAATGACTGTGTTGAAAGAACCCTTTTCATCACAACAAACTTCACTAGTAGATCAATCTCAATCCTCTACATATTCAGGCTCTCAAATTGTCATGAGTGGATGGCACCTGTCTCTATTTCTACTCGGTCAAAATATTATCAGACTCCTACTAAACCGGTTGTGGAAACTGATACCACTAATACGCCTTCTACTTCCACTCTGCCCAATTCTAGTCCTCTTCATATTTAACGACCTAGTAATGATTATGTTATCCAAACACCTCCCAAAGGTGTTCTTAGGAAGTCATCGTATAATCCGAATGCGCGAGCTACTCAACATTATAATATTATGGAAGATTTAGCTCAAGCGCCTTTGACAATGTCATCTTTGGAATTCCTCCAGATTTTTCCATTGCAAAGAAAAGCATTACAATTTTCCATAGGATGGATTGATCATACAGATTCGAATATGATTAATTTTGACCTCGAAAGCCACGTTCCTCGTCTCCCGCATCAACTTGCCTTTTTGATACAAGCTATTATCAAAGGGAAGAATATTCATCATACTGTTATAGATGAGGGTGCTTCTACTTGCATCATGCCCCTTTCATGTTGGAAAGCCATTAGCTCTCCACCTCTCAACCAGTCCCCTAATACCTTGGAAGCTTTTGATGGTAGAGGTTCTCGTCCATATGGCATTATCAATGACTTGCCAATTCAATTGGAAGGAAAAATCATTAATATGGAAGTAGAATTTGTTGATGCCAATATGAATTACAATCTTCTACTTGGGAATAGCTGGATCCATGCATTTGTGTGGTTTCTACTCTATTTCATGTGCTCCATTTTCCTCACTAAGGGAAAGTAGTCACTGTTGATCAACTTGCCTTTTTCTCTTCCAAATTCTCAAATGGAAATGTGCCATATGTTGGGAATACCAATATTCCTTATGAGAGTGTTGGGGTGGGTATTTTTAAAGAGTCTTCCCTTCCACCTCTGAACATCGCTTCAATTAACATGATCTTGACTTGACAGAATCCTTGGGTCATTCCTCGTCCTGATAAGATTGACAGTTTTGGCGATGTTATGCCACTTAGCCCTATAGGGCAAGCATATTAGGCTTTCATTTCAGCTTTTGTAGCAACTTCTAAAATTCATGATCATTTCAATGTGAGTCTAGACACATATTAAAAATATCCCTAGCTTGGTTCTTGGGATTCTCCAGATCCTTTGAATGAGACATTTCTAGCTGATGAGAGTATCACAAAAGTTATGTCACTCGAGGAAACTCCATGGAATGATGTCCATCATCGTTATTTGTTTCTCCCAAGACTTGGTGAGATTTCTTCTTGTCTAGAAACCCTTATTTCTGATGTATTGAATCATCCACTTCAGACACCTATTTTGGTTCATGAAGTGTTGCCCGAAGGAAACATGGGAAAAAGTTAAGCTATAATGCCCATCGACATCTCTGTCAAACCAGGGATTGTCAAAAATATCCATATTGGGGTTTCTTTTTGTCTAAATGAGATCAATATTTATATCGCCCTCTTCAAAGAATTCCGTGATGTATTTGCTGGTCATATGAAGAGATGCTTGGAATAGATCCGAGTATAGTAGTGCATGAAATACCTACTTATCCTAATGCAAATCCTTCTCATCAACATCTTCATCCCGTGCACCCTAGAAAGGTAGTTTCCATAAAGGGAGAAGTTAAAAAACTTCTTAAAGTTGGTTTCATTTATCCTATTCCATTGACAAATTGGGTCTGAAATATTGTTCCTATGATTAAGAAACAAGGAACCATAAGCTTTTGTGTTGACTATTGTGATATCAATCGAGCATGTCCTAAAGATAATTATGTACAATTGGTATTATGTATAGGCACCCATGCTATTGGTATTACATCACGTCTCAACCTGCCATCTATTTTGGTTAAGTTGAACCACCATGCTATCAATCAATGCTACCATAATACCCCCTTAGGACTTTTCCTCTTGCACCTTTTCGAGAAATTTTTAACTCTTTCGAAAAAGGCTTTGGCTAGGGTTAATGGAGTCAAGTCTTGTAACTCTCTTTAAACAATGACATATTCCGTAGCCTAGTAGGAGCACGTAGGGTACTACTAGGTTCTAGAGGACCTACTTGGAATGACAAGGTCTAAAATTATGATTAGGGATCTATTTACCAATAATACTTCTCTCGTGTTCTTTAACAAAGATATTAAGTATATTGGTTTAAGAAAGCAAACGTAGGGTTGTAGTAACTTCATGCATACACTAACATTAAGAAGAAGGATGGGAAGAGAAGGAATCAAAGGAGTCTCAATATTTCACTTCTAATTGATTGTCTCATTCAAAGCTCTTAGCCATCCCTTTTACTTTTCCCATTTTTGCTTTGAGTTTTGTTGGCTGACCTTGAGTGTCTAAAGGGGATTAATGAGCCTTGGATTCTCGCCTAGTTAAGTGGATTTGTTCTATTACCATGTCCCCTAATTAAGGTATTGGCAACATTTCACCATAAGTGGCTATGTTTTTTTTGTGTGTATAGAATAAGATATAATCTTGCCCATACTTTCAGGTGGAAGTAACCTATTTATCATAGCTTGCTTATATACTGCTTTTACGAGAGAATCGTACATGATACTTCCACATCATACAGAGAAACTCCCTTTATAGATCAAATCATTGACGAATGTGCTGGGAGCGAGATTTTTTCTATGGACAATTTTTCTGGGTAAAACCAGATTAACATTCTCCTTGCTGATCAACATAAAAACACTTTCATTTGTCCTTGGGGAACCTTTACTTACAAAAAACTCCCTTTCGGTTCGAAGAATGTTGATGCTACCTTCCAATGAGCGATGTTTTATGCCTTTCATGATATTAAGAATATCATTCAACCTTATCTCGATGGCTTACCAACACATTCTGCTAAGCATCATGACCATCTGGATCACCTTCGATAGATCTTTCTTCGCTGTCAACACTACAACATTTGTTTGAATCCACATAAGTGTGTCTTTTGCATCGAATCTGGTCATTTCTTAGGGTTTGTTGTATCCAAGGAAGGCATCCAGATTGATCCCCTTAAGGTGGATGCCATCATGAATTCCCCCCTCCATCTTGTTGACATCAGTTGTAGAGTTTACAAGGGAAAGCAAATTTCCTTCGTCGTTTTATCTCAAATTATGTTAAAGTTGCCAAGGCATTTACTCACTTGTTAAAAAAAGGGATCCCATTCATTTGGGATCAAGTTTCTTAAAACTCATTCGAAGCATTAAAGAATGCCCTCATTAGTGCTCCTTTACTACATCTCCCAAATTATCATCGCAATTATTTCTTGTACTTGGCCACCACTGATAGTACTATTGTTATGGTACTTGTTTAGGACGATGATGATGGAGATGAACACATGATTTATTACTTAAGTTGAAATATTTTCTATCAAAAACTCGATATGGCCATATTGAGAAATTGGATTTAGCAGTTGTTCATGTTGTTCAATGCTTTTTGCACTATATTCTCATACAAAAAACCATTGTGAATTTTGACTGCAACCCCATGACATAAATTCTGACTCGTTAGTTGCTGGGGGAAAAGTATTCTAAATGGATTATTATCTTACAAAAATTTGATTTGGAATTTGTTAAAGCTAAATCGAAGAAATCATTGGTTTTCGCCAAGTTCATTTTTGACCTTCCTTCTACAACCACGTCTACTGCATCCGACAAGCTGATTCATGATGAAACTCTCTTCCTCATCAATACTGTCAATCCATGGTACGGAGATATAATTACCTATATCGAGACCCAAAATTTTCAATGGAGCTATCCAACTCTGAATGTTGACACATCCGACATCAGTCCCAACCTTATCGAATTATTGGAGATACTTTGTACCATGTTAACATTATCGAATTATTGGAGATACTTTTTACCATGTTAGTGTCGATTCAATCCTTCATCGATGTTTAACGATTGAAGAAGCTGAGAGAGTCTTAAATGAATGTCACTATGGGGCCTGTGGTGGTCACATGTTGGGATATGCTACAACTCAAAAAATCCTTCGTGCTGGTTATTTCTGGCCTTCGATCTTCAAATATTGCATTTTAGCAGCCCAAAAATGTCATGCCTGCTAGATTTATAACCGTAAACAGCACACCCCACCTATACCCTTGCACCTAGTTGTTATCGTCAGAGCCTTTTCAAAATTGGGTATTTATTTCATGACCTGTAACCCTCGCTCGACCAGGGGGCATCATTATATCTTTGTCGCGGTCGACTATTTTACTAAGTGGGTGAGGCGATGCCTACATATGATTATGAGGGTAAAACTATGGCTTAATTCCTTTTTAATCACGTCATAACTCAATTTGGTGTCCCTCAAGCCATCATCATTGACCATGGTTCTGATTTTTGAAATTGTATGATGAAAAAGATTACTTCTCAGTTGGGTCTGCATCACGACAAATCAACTCCTTACTATCCACAGGCCAATGGCCAAGTTGAGGCAGTCAACAAATTCTTGGTTACAATGCTTCAACATACTGTTGGGATGCATAAATGAAATTGGCACCTTATGCTATTTTCAGCTCTATGGGCATACCAAACCATAGCTAAGACAACAAATGGATTCGTACCCTTTTAGTTGGTGTATGGTCTAGAAGTAATCCTTCCGATTGAATGTTAGATTCCTTCATTAAAATTAGTCGTCGAGTTACTCCTTGACACTTCACTAAAGGAGGAATGATTACTTTACCTCGAAAGGCTTGATGAAACTCGCCGTATTACTACATTATTAATTGAAGATCAAAGAAATGAGTTAAAGCACAATATGATAAAACTATTACTGCCCATGTTTTTGCTGAAGGTGACTTGGTCTTGTTATATGATCAAGCCAATGATAAATTGGGAGTTAGGAAATTTGTTCCAATGTGGCATGGGCCTTACATTGTTAAATGAGTATTACAGAAAGGTGTGAATGAGTTGGTTGAATATGAAGGAAATCATTTGGTTAAGCCTCGAAACAGGCTTTACCGCAAGAAGCATTATGTGTGATTTCCTGTAAATACTTTGTACATTAGTGTGATTCACTAGTGTGTAGTTTGGTTTTGGTGTGTTTGCTTTCGTTTGCAAAAATGTTTTCCTCTGCTTACCATGTGTTCTACTTGGTTTGCAAATGTCATCGAATCTTTATGTCAGTTTTGCTGATGGAGCTTGTTGCAGTACACAAAATCTATCTTCCGCCACATGGGCAATCTATGACCTTAATAGTGGGTTAATGAATTTACAAGGCATATGTTTAGGTAGTACTACTAATAACATTGCCAAATATAGTGCGGGTATTGAGATTTTGTCAAAAGCCATTTCTCTTGGTATTAGAGAGTTAGTTGTTAATCTTCATTCACAGCTCATTGTACTACAACTTAACAGACAATATTTAGTTAGAAACCCTCATATTTTGAGAATGTATTTGCATGTTTGTCTTTTGGAAGGAGACTTTGATTATATCACTTATAAACATATTCTGAGATGTTTGAACACATTAACAGATACATCGGCTAATTATGTATTAGATAGACATATGCGACATATGTAAAACAAAAACCATCACATAGTGAACATAACAAGAAAACACCCTATAATATATATATATATATATATATATATATATATATTATATATATTATTATATATATATATATATATATATATATATAATTATATATTATATATATATATATATATATATTATATTTATATAGATATATATATAGTGTTTGCAAAAGGTTTATTACATCAAAATGTCAAAAACCATGTTTTGAGACACATGGCTTCTTAAGCCTATATAAGTGCAGAAAATAAATACTAGAGACGACTATCTGCCCATATGGTGCTCATGGTAGCACAAAATAGATCTAATGACTCGATTCAACAAATGACACAGTCTAGTGGGTACCCCTACTTATGCCTCTGATATCGCAATGGCATCTCATCAATCGATGCATATTTTGGAATGCCCCTTTTCAGGACTTCCATGTTGCATTCCACCTCAATGATCAGGTGTGCTCCCTCCTCATAGAGGGCGTCCTCTATCTATTTTGTCACTCTCCTGGCTATTAGAGAAACCCCTGGAGGTCTCTTTGGTCCAACATTTGCAAAAATCACGTGTCAAATCTCAGTACACATAAAAAAAATCAAAAACTTCAAAAACTTTAAAAACTAGTTTTTACGTGCATTGGTCCACTGTGCACCTGGTGGAAGTGGAAGGTCGGGATCTCCTCAGAAATATATGCCAGCGTATGCCCAATCATCTACCATGATCAGATGTTGTCGCAACCATCCAAAAAATGTTGGGGGAAATTCAGGCCGTAGTATGAAGGATTGTTCATAATGGGAGATTAGTGATGGTATTTATATCTATCTTACCACTCTAATTTTTTCGAGTGCTTGGACAATGTCTTGCAATCAACATATCTGTGCTCTCCCTCCATTATAAGAACCAGACATCTAAATCTGTTGTCTGTTTATGGATAAACTAGTAATGAAATAGATGTTTGCGACATATATCTCGAGTTCTTGGTCCCCAATCATGAAAAGTTGGAGATCCACACCCCACCAACTAATCAAATGTTATGTTAACTCTACTTGGCTCGTAATCCCAGGAATCTAAAATAATTTTAGTAACCCATAGTCTCGAAGGGCAGCAATTTAATTTGGGTTCTGGGCTACTTGATGGTCTTCGGATTTGTTTCCTATTTCTTTCCATTTGATCACCATTTTTAGTTGATTAAATTGTGGAACATCCATAAAACAACATTTCATAAATTTCTATGGAAACAAGTCTAGAAACAAGTTATTAAACATAGAGGATTTTTCAAAAAATTTGAAACTCTGCGCTAGTGCATTTATTTGTGTATTTTTCTGCTCTTCCAGCGCGCTGCCACAATTGGCCGTAGGGTGAGCAACACAGGTTCGATGAGTAAAACCTGTGTTTATCACCCTCGATATGAATTTTTGCTACGCCCTCCTTACAACCTAATCTATGAATGAAAATGCACGAAATTACAACCAAATTTAAGGGAAGGGACAAATCTCTTTCCTGAAGTGAACAAATTGACGAATGGTGTTCGAGATTGATTGTACTCCTTACCTAAAGATCGAGGTAAAATAGGGTAAAATGCTCTCTAATTTGCAAAATGGTAAAAATGATTTACTTTTTTGAGCTTTTATAAGTTTTTAAATGACATTTTTACCAAATTATGCCATATTTCACTTATATTTTAATATTTTTCCTCGAAATTGGTAATGTATGTTTCACTTGTGTAGCGACAGGTCATGGAACATGGTGATGGTGATTAATTATGACTGATTCAATGAGTTTTATTTTATCATTTTTTCAGACTCGTCAAAAATAAACAAAAAAGTGTCCCCCTAGAGTCATCTTTAAGCTCTTTTTTGACTCTCGAAAGATGAAAAGATCGCCAAGTACTTGTTATTTCGAACTTGTTAAAGTAAATGAAATGGTGTCTACTCAGTATAAGTTTAACCCTTTTTCGAACTAAGATTGACTATTGTACGAAAAAAGAATACCTTCGTCAAACATGGCTAAGAGGTTCTTCTCTTGGATATTGTTTTCTATCTTTTCGGGTTCAAGAGACAATTTATGAAAAGGGATCTTTGGAGTTTTATTTTTTTCCTATTTTTTTAAACTCTATAAACATGAAAAGATGTCAAGTTTCACCTCCGTTAAACTAGTAAAGCTTAAATGGTGCAGGACTTGTCACCATGACGAGACCGAGCTTCTCCTTCCTAGGACTCGTTAAACTTAGTAGGATGGATTCATCTAAAGGATGAACTTATATGGAAAGCATATGTTATCCCCTTCAAGATTGCGATAAAAAATAATGGGGCACTTACTAGAAATAGTGGGGGGAAATGGAAGAAAACATCTCTTGTATTTTGTGTAAAGGCAACATGTCGCTCTTGAACATGACACTTATTTGTTGCTCGTGTTGGGTTTGGGATATCCTCACTTAGTCACTTTCCTTCCTGGGTTTGGGAAATCCATTTTTCCTCTCATCTGATCATAGTGCTTCATCATCATGACCTATGATCCCATGTTGGGTAAAATGCTGCCAAATTTCAGAGTCGTGTCGCTGATATGTTTAAGAGAAGTCCTATCTGCAATTTTTACCATTTATACACTGTTTGACTTTCTGCCATAATCCTGAATCAAACTTACCTATTCTACTATATCCTTTATTTTATGTTGATGATGTGGGATGCATTATGGACCTCCTTCGATGAATCTCTTCCTATCGACTTCAACTCATTATCCAAGAATATGATCTAGAAACCACCTTCTAGTACCTTCGAGCTTGTATGCCTCAATGGAAAGTTCTTTACACTCGATGATAGGTTTACATCATTGACCTTCAATTGAATGATTCTATGGGTGTTTGAATTTAGATTCATTATTCACACTCATGGATTGTGTTGATTGTACCTTGAAAGCCATTGTCATTATTGGTATTTTCTCTCGTGCCTTTTAATGATTTACATCATTGACTGGTAATCAGGTGGTTTTCTATCATGTTTGACTTCGACACATCTATTCAAATGCTAGAATTCGTACATTGATCGGATCAGGATAGAGCTCAAGACCTTGGATTCCATCTGATAAAATCTAGGTTGTGTGGAGTTGTGAGTTATTCATGTTTGTACACATAATTATATAGATGGCTGCGACAATATCGTGGGTCCACATATATGATCCTTTCTATTCGGATGGCTGCGTCCATATTGTGGATCCATGCACATGATCCCTTCTATTCAGACGACTATGCCCATGCCATGGATTCATGTATTATTAGATGCCTATTCATGTATCACTAGGCATGTTTATACTAGAGATGTTAGATATGTAAATGTATATGCTTGATTTGCAGGTCTCTTGGTAGTGATTTTTTAGTCCTTGCCTTGACGTGTAAATCATTTCCCCATCACTCCCTTTTCTTCCTTCATGATTTAGGGGGAATCTGTTACACAATATTTTGTCACACCTCTTGTTCAATTCTTGTTCCACATCCTGAAGTTCCAATATGTTGACAATTGTGAAGTGTACTCATCATGAAACACATACTGAAACATCCCTGAAGAATGGAAGAAAAACTGCCCTGAGTCAATTCTAGAGAAGGTTGACTGAAACCCTAAATTTCAAGACCAACGCTCTTTGCTCTATTACTTTCCTATGCTGATGGTAGGTTACACTTCTTTGACCTAACATTGTCAGTGCAGGTTTTGATATCAAATCCCGCACTAAACCTCTTATGGCAGGTTTTGTAAAAATGGAGGAGAAACTTCATATGCTGGAAACTTTGAGAAACAATGAGTTGGATGTTGTTAGGTAGAGATATGGTCGAGCTCTCCCATTTGGAGCTCTAGATCCTACCTTTAAGAGCCTTCCCCTTGAGATGTGGACCTTCCTCCCTCTTTTGAGGATCCCTAACTCCCCGTCCCTTCCAATAAATCAAATCCATTCCATCCCCAAATTGTTGTTCATTGATTGCATGCATTCCTATGTTGAGATTATGCCTAATGCCCATCTAACTCGGAGAAGGAGTGCTTGAAGAGTCTTGCTTGGACTTGGAAATCCACCTAAAGGAGGTCTCCAACATCAAGGCAATGGTTGTATGCTTCCATTTTTATTCATTAATATATACATATGATGTTCACTTTCCATAAATGTCTAAATACTTATGCATTTAGGCTTGATACTCCTTGATCTATCAAGTAGTTTATGCTTGATATACACTATGTATGCTCTTGTATCTTCTATTATCCTTTGATATCTCTTGTAGGTACTCGAATGTAAAGAATACGCAAGGAGTGAGCTTGGAAGCTAAGGGATTGAAGTCATCTTCAAAGGATTGAGCAATTAGCATCAGAGCGAGGTAGGTATCCCTCTCTCTCTGCATATTTAAACATAAGCTAAGAAAGTCATTAGTTTGTTCAGTTTGGTTCTAGACCCACTCATTGGGTTAGAGAGGTCACCTCTGTCTGTAGAGGGGATTCATCTTCGAAACAGGTTGGAACTTTCCTAGGAGCATATTTCATAGTGGAAATGTATTGGGAATCATTGGATTGTTGGAGCGAACATGTTGGTGTCCAAAGTAGCCTTAGATCAACATGACAAGAAGGACATTGATAGTTGTGCATTGGGTGAAGGATTGGGAAATTGGAGCTCAAGTGTTGGCCAACATAGAGGAGCAGATTAAATCAACCCGTGTTCATTGTAGCAGAAGTGACTTTCAGTAGTGATAGGCGATAACCCTTTTGGAGTCTCTTTGTGTTATTTCCTGATGGACTAAGGGGCAACTAGAGAGAAAAATGGAAGCAAAGGACTGACAGGACAAGATATGACATAGAGGTTGTGATTGTGCACTAGAGCAATGAGACTGTCATTGTACCTTGTATTCTACTACTTCTGAATATTTGAGGGTCATTATCCCTTATGCAGAATCCCTAGACTGTTTCATTATATGTTGATAATATAACGAAGTTGGGTTACATATATTGTTTTCATTGTTTTTATTGTGCACATGATTGGTTTACTGCATTACATTTTTCCACTATGTAAAGTAGCTTTGTTGAGATTCTTGGTTTGGTAGCGTTAGACATTTAAGATTCTATCTTAACACCAGGGTCATGTAAATTCAACAATTCCAAGATAAATGGTGGGAAAACACTATAGTGAGTATCACTTGTGGATTAATAATGGATATGGAAATCAACAAAGGCATTGGTAAATGAAAATAGGGAATAATTTAATTTTTATTAAGGAAATAAAGGAAAATAGGAGAAAACTAAGGTGAATAGAAACAAATTTGCATGCAAGGGAAATTAGAGAAAAATTAAGGAAAAAGAAGAAAAAGAGAGATCAATGATAAAAAGGAATTAGAGAATCAATTCACATATTTTGCCAGTTCATTTTTTTCTCTCTTCTTTCATTCTCTCATACACTCTTGCACACTTAGAGCATTCTTGGAGCATGCTTGTAGCAAAGGAAGGCAAGGAAGCGAAAGGGAGAAGTTGGATCAATATATACAACAAGGATACTTTGTAGGTAATATGTTTCATGTGTGATTTCCTTGTTGATCTTTGGATGCATGGTATATGCATGTGGTTCCTTGGTTATGTGTTGTCATTGGCATGTACATTTTCCTAGATTAAAAGTGGTTTCAGCCTTGCCTTTCGATTTCTTGGATGTCCATAATGTTGTGGGTTTCCCACTTAGTATTCTGATTGGTTATTAGGTTCCCTATGGCTGTGGGTTTGAACAAACACTATGGATCCCTGGAACAACTTAGGTTGAGTTACTAGTTCCTGAACCCTATAGGTTTGGACAAACGCTCTGGAGAATTGTTGGTTGAGTTACTAGTCCTTGGAGCTATAGGTTGGAACAAACACTCTGGATCCCTGATTTAGTTGAGGTTTGATTTACTAGTTCCTGGAGCCTTGGACAACTTAGGTAGAGATTGATCTGGTTGATGTTAGTGATTTTTGGACCATACAGGTGAGATCATTAGGGTTGAGGGTTGAGGTGGCTTGGCCTATGGAAGCGCTAATTTGTTTTGTTTTGGTTTACCCCTTATGATACCACATTCATATTTGGAATATGGCACTGGGGTGATTGGTTAACACAAAGATTTGTTTCAACCCAATCTATGATTGGGTGGTATGTGGAAGTCCCTGACTTGGTTGGAATTTTCATATGTTAATATGAGCTAATTTTCTATTATGATCTATGAACACTTATATTGGTTATTATGTGTATTTTATGGTTGTTTTTTCATGGTCTCTATTCTGGTTATTTGCTGGTTATATACCTATTGACCAGATAAATCGATCTTGCGGACAAGGCCGATCTCCCTAGTATCAGAAGATAGTCTAGCAACAAGCAGACATACAAATCTATTGGTGACACAACTCTAGAGTGTGGAAAAATTTGACTCAATATAAGACCAAGGGTCATGATGATGAAATGGAATAGTCTAATGAGAAGAAAAATGGATCACCCAAACCTGAAACGACAAGTGACTGAGTGAGGATATCTCAAACCTGACACAAGAAACAGATGAGTGTCATGTTCAAGAGTGACATGCTGCCTATACAAGATATGTATCACTTTCATTTCTCCCCAGTGTTAGTGCCTAAATCTACCTTAGGCTGAAGGAAGGCAGGTCTAGGGTAACATCAAACCACGCTTAACCTGGTAGCTAGCCCTAACAGGTCGGGAGAGGGCTCTCTCCTTATCAATCTCAATGAAAATTTATCAAGGAAGGCTTGAGATGACTGATATAAAAACTAATATTAGGCTAGGTATGCTTGCCCAGAGGAATTTTTTTGATTTTAATGGTTGGTTGCTAGATCAAATGAGTAAGGTAGCTTTGGGTACGAGAAATCAACACAAATTTGCAATTTTTTGTGGGGCGATGTAGGCAAGTGTTTTAGCACTTTGAAATGAGTGTAATGGTGAGTCTAAAGACTGGTGAGGAGCTGGAGAGGGCATGAAAGTGTCATGAGTCCTCTTTAGATAGTAGAAAACATGTAAAACTAAATAAACCCCAAGGCAGAGCACTGAAACATCAATGGATTCTACCTTTTACACTTGATTCATTTAGTTATGTAGAATAAGAGAAATGATGGCACAAATAAACATAAGATCAACTGAATTATAGAGAAGAAAACAATGCTAATTCACATTACCACAAGAATCCCACTAAATGTTGCAAAACCCTGGTTTATTTCCTTGCCAAACTGCAAAAGTGATGTACAATAGTGCTCAATGTATCCACAAGAGTCCAACCTTGACAAATGACTAAGAAAGTACAAGATATAGGCATCAAACCGCATATGCTAGCAATCAGGGGTCGAATCCATGAGTCAAGGAGCTGTTTCAACAAGATCTAAACTAGGAACTAAAAAATAGGCAGTGGAACAACTTGCCTCTAAAACTATGGAAACTAATTCATTCATCCTCAAACTAACTCTAACTGATGTATCTACCTCCTTAAGTCATTTTTAATCATTTTTACATCATAGTACATCAAGTTACATCATATTACATCATGAATTTACCAAAGAGAGAAGAAAAAGTCAAACTAGTAGAAAATTAGGTGAAATTCTGAGTTTTTAAGCAAAATTGGCAGAATTTTGCCTAACGTGTAGCACCCTGAGCCTGATGCGTAGTGCCACTTCAAGGCTGCTTTTGGAGGCCTTCCACTCATCCAAATCAGGCCCAAGATACATTGTTGGAAATCCCTTCTTGTCTAGTTTCTAGAACACTTTTAATTTTCTGATTTGGAGGTCATTTGCCCCCTCAAAAATGGATTCTCCCAAGACTGGTTCCTGTGTGTCCAAAAAGTGGCAGAGAGTGCATTTTTTAGGTGTTTTTTGCCCTTTAGATGACCCAGATCTCCTCCAAATTTCATGAAACTTTCTGGGTTTCATTTTTTTTCCACGAGGAATCCAAAAATGTAAGTCATTTTGCAAAATACTGATCCAAACCAATGCAGCTGAAAATCCTCGTGTTTTTAATTACAAAATTTGAAAATGACAAAAATTTCTCAAAACTTCTTCAAATTTAGCAAGAAGCAACCATATTAAGTGCTTTGCTGAACTAATAAAGCTTCAACCAAGATTTTGAGTTTATCTTGTTCTTTCTTGACCCTCAAGGCTCTCCTTAATTTAGCTTTTAGCCTCTTTGTCCTTGCATTGTAGATTTTGTTCCAGGTTAGGTAGTAGTAGGCCATGTGGTGGAGCATATTTTTCTCTTTGTTTTCCTTCTCCGGTAACCTCTCCAAGTGCATATTCACCTTCTCCAACAAGTATTCCGGGTCAATTTCTTGTTCAATGGATGTCAACTTGCCCTTTTCCCTCTTGGACCTTTGCTGATTTTCTTTGATGATTTGCAGCTCCATGAGTTCTTGTTTGTCGGTAAGCTGCTTGTTTTCTTGCTCTAGATAGTTGATAATATATCTAGCTTTGGCCACTTTATCATTCAACATATGAATATGATCCTCTTGCTCTTTCAAAGGCACGTTTTGAGCTAAGGATGGGCTGTCAAGATCAATTACCTGAGTGTGACGAGGTGGCATATTATCATCATGCTCCTCAAGCTGAAAATCCCTCTCAACATCATCACCAGGATCCTCCTCTGTAACCTTTCCTTTTCCTTTGTCAAGCTGCTGCAAGATCCTTTCCCTAGAGCTGTCACTTAGGGCATCTTCTTCAGAATCATACTCACTGCTTCTTTCCATGATGTTTGTCTTCACGATGTAATATGATGATGGTATAGTGAATAATGACAATGTGTGAGGACAAAGAAGATGAGTATGAAGAGATTTTGCAAATGGAACAACAATAATGAAGTGGAGTAGGGGAATGAAAGGAATGCCTTAGGAAATTAGGGTTTTGACTTATGAGGGACTTAGGGTTTAATGAAGGGAATTAGTTTCTTAGGGGAATAGGGAAATGGAAAATGGAATTAATGGGTAGCTTTAGGACAATGAAGTTTAGGAAAATGGACAAAGGATGTTGGTTTTGCAATGAGGTGAAATAGAGAATGGAGGCAAACTAGGGTTTTGATTTTAGGAAGCAAAATTAATGAAAAAAACACGGAAAAGACTTATTTAAGCTTAGGATAGATAAACACTTACTTGTAGGAGGTAAATGCAACAATGAGAGTGATAGGAGGTGAATTTTGAGGGTTTTAAGGCGTTACTGGCCAATGCGCAGTGCCACCAGCCCAATGCACAGTGCCTCCCTAATGCGTAGCGCTCCTCTGATGTGCAAAGCCAACCCTCTGATGCGTAGCGCCTCCCTGATGTGCAACACCTTTTTGCAGATGACTTTTGAAGGCCTTCCTGGTGTCTAAATTGGTTCAGGATAGCTTGTTGGAAATCTTATTGGGTCTGCTTTCCAAAACATCTTGAATTTTTCAATTCGGAGTTCATTTGCCCTGTCAAAAGTCAAATCTCCCAAGTGTTATAGACATACTTGGGCACTGCAACCCCAATCACATATGTCCATAAACCAAGGGCTTATAAGTCCCTAAAAGTGTTGTTTCATACCCTAAAGCAGCAAGTTCAGCTGATTACATCATCTCCCATAAGTTCTCCGTGAAAAATTGCTCAGAACTGGTCAAAACTGGACCATACAGATTTCTCAGTGCTAAGGGCGTGATGCATCTCACCTGCCACATGAAAAAAGTGTGATGCATACTAAAAATCCCTTCTGTGGGGTGCGATGAGCGAGAGTAGACAAATGGCAGAGACAGTTTGCAAGGTGGATGATCATGGAATCTTCCAGAAACTTCTCCTATGACACTCGCCTCTCTGAATGCAACCAGGGATGAGTAAGAGATCATGAATCTCCAAGTGGAACCAAGGACTATCAAAGAGAGGAAACTAATAAAAATCCCAGAAGATGACTCACCCACCTGCAAACATCTATATATGAATCCCTCATCCCAGAGATCCAGGAGGCTGGAATCTTGTATTTTGTAGGGAAGTGTTGTTGGTTTCTTTGTGGAACATCATAGTGTTTGGTGATCTAAGCTTTTCATGAGGTGAAGAAGGGCTTTCATGCTGAGAGGATGATGCTGGGTCAGATGAATGGGTTGTAATCCTCTCTTCTACTCTTTCTATCAATAAAGCTATTTGAGTTTTCCTCCACATTCTTGTATGTCTGAGTTGATATATGCATTTGTGTGGTCAATATATATTTCTGGTTCCTATAATTGTTTATGATTGTAGAATCTCTGCGCTTGGATGGTATTATCCGCTTTGACTTTACAGGTTTTCTTTGAAGCGGGACAAGCAAGGAAGAGCCGGAAAAGATCCGTCAGAGGGGAGAGGAAACAAGCAAGGAGCCAAGCAAAAGACTGAGGTTGGTACTCTCTGCTTCTCTCTCATCTACTTCTCATAAAGGAAAACGCAAGTAACTTTAGTTTGCTTTTTTCTAAGACAGCTACCCATCTTAGTGGGACTAGAAGCTCTGAATGGACTCTAGTTTTCCCGATAACAAAATGGCGACTCCATTGGGGATCGAATATCTTGTTTGCTTATTTCTAGTTTGTTTACTTTATAAACTACAGATGGAGCCTGAAGTTATGCCAGCTAGCCTTCGAACTGCTTTTGCTATGAAACTGCAAAGTAGATAAACGCTGCTTTAGTCAATCTTCGGGTTAGTTTATGAATTAAACATCTGACTTGCAAACATCCTAATTGCCTTGGTGATGGCTCAAGTAACCTCATTAGATCAACCCCTACACTTTGTATTTACTGACTATCATTAGCTCAGCTTAAATCCCTGAACTAAGCTGCAAACTGTGACCAAAAACCAAGTTAAAGTCTCATCCCTGGACCATCGCACTATCTCCTTTTGACAATTTGGATGCATCGTACCTCCTGTGTGCAGTAGGTGAGATGCATCCATGTTTTCCTGTATTACAGGTGTGATGATCAGATAAGACTCTTTCTTCCTCGAGATTTTGGTTTTTCTTCACTCTCTTCAGCTTTATTTAGGAATTTTGCTGTCTGTGATCAGTATACCGCTGTTGAAACTCCCTTCCTTTGCATTATTCAGCCTCCATTGTACAAAGAACTGTGAATGTTTTTATGTATTTTTTTCCATTTACAGTTCTCCTTTACAAAGAAGTAGCTTAATCGAACTGTCATCTTTTGATTTGGAAGTGCCGCAAGTGTCGTTTTCAGTCAAAGAAAAGAATTCTACTCTTTTTGATGGTTGATTATACCGTTACTCTTGTATTTTATCTAAATTAATAGTATTTCAAAGTGTCGAAAGCAGTTTTCAAATTGAAGTTGAAAGTGTCGTTCTTATCCTTCCTTTCGTTTTTTAAATTCAAAATCGTAAAGTGTCGTCTTAGCCTTCCTTTTGTTTTTTGAATTCAAAATCGCAAAGTAGTCTTCCTTTCATTTTTTGAATTCAAAATCGCAAAGTATAGTCTTAGTCTTCCTTTCATTTTTTGAATTTGAAATCACAAAGTGTCGTCCTCATCTTCCTTTCGTCTTTTGAAGAGAAAATTGTTAGTACTATCACTTTGGGAGAAAAGATAGTTTAGATTTGTACTTGGCATTCTTTTTGTCATTCACACATTAAGAAAGCAGAAAACAAATACGTGCATGTGCATTTGCATTTAGACTGCTTGTTGTTTTTTATTTAGGACAGTGCATCTAGTGTGTGCTCTCTACTCTATGTTGAAAGAATCTTGCTTCTCTTTCCTTAGTAGCTAGGATTTTCATTACAAAAATAAGAGTAAACGACTATTTATCATCTTAGATTTCATATTTAGGAAATTGTATATCTACATCACACGGTGAACCTTAAAGGCAAACTTCTTAAGAAAGATCAACTGTAAAATAAATTCAATGAACATAAAAATGCTTTGGAACCTAACACACAACATTTAGAAGTCTAGGCTAGAGATGTATTCCGGGGTTGTGAAATCTGGTAACTATCGCTTTCATCATAGGTTGGGTGATTCCTCCTCTTTGAGATGACAAGTGCCAGTACGGACTTGTGCTCCTACATACTGTTGAGTATATATTGGGAGACCACAATAGGCTATATCCTTTATCCTTAGGAAGCCGTGTCTACCGCCCTATCAATCACAATGCACTGAACACAACATTCATGAATATTGACTGTCGTACCGTAAAAAGTATTTTGTAGTTTTTTGATTGGTTTGGTAATCCCTCTATCTAGATTTCTAGAGTAGTCTCTTTCATTCCTTTTTAGACTCCTTAAAAGAAAATATCCATTTGAGAACTTGTCACTTCAGGCTCATTAAAAATCGAAGGTGACTAGAGTCATCTTTAGCTTTTTCTCGACTCTTAAAAATTGAAAAAGCAAGTTGTGTCATAAAATTTATTTTAATCGGAATAACGTCATTGTTCCCTCGTTGATCTTAGGTTGAGAAAATGGAGTCCACCAACCAAGGATTTACCCTTGGGGGAAATCCTAGTCATTTCTCCTCTTGGGGAGATGTTGGTGCACCTCATATGGCTACATTGTCCCTTCCAGGATTGACAATTGGCCTGCCAGTATGGCTCTTCTCGACCTCTTTCATTCAAAGCACCGTGGTTCTTGAGCAATCAAATTAGCAATTGGATGATACTAGATTTACCCCCCAACCTTCTACTTCATTTACTTCTCCCTCTTCTTCTTCCTCTTCGCTTGGTAAAGCTAAGGACCAGGTAACTGAGAAGAAGAAGAAAGGGAAGGAGAAGAAGAAGAAGGAGCCAACGGAAAAAAGGGGCAACCTTGCATCGTCTAGCGAAAATCCACAAACTGCACTGTCCAAACCTAAAACTCCATGTGTCATTTTCAAGGGAGACCATTATCATCGAGATTGTCCTTGCATCCCACGGATATTAAGGGACTGGTCTCCTTGTTTGCACAATCCGGTGTCGTCAACCCCTGACAATCATGTTGAGAGCACACCATCAACTAGTGAAAACAAAGTCAATGGATAGAAAGGACGTTATAAATTTCCTTGTAGACTGTGTGAAGGCGATCATTCCATCCACCATTGTCCCTTCCTAAATGAAGCTAAAAGAGTCTTGGATAATCATCCTGCTTCACTGCTATAGCTTCCTTCTGGATACAAGAAACTCTTGCCGAGTCCATCGCTAGTTCAAAATCCGATTGACACACCTTTGTGGTTAGTTGAAGCATCTGTCATTAAAGATAAACCCTCTGAGTCCACACCAGACCAAAGTCAACAGGTCGAGATGGCAGTCGACCCAGTCTTGTCTTCAGAAGGTCCACCTTCAGATGATACGGTTACTAAGGAGAATGAGAATGACACCGTTCAAATTCTCTTTGTAAACATAGACTTCGATGAACATGGGGGCAATCTACCTATTCCTTTACCACAAGAAGGAAGTTCATCGGAGATGTATCTGGTTGTTTATTCGGTCCCACCTCCAAGCAACCTAGTCGTTTCCTTTGATTGGAATCTACTAGGCAGACCCTGTCTACCATCTAATGTACCATTCCGATCATAGTACAAGCATACATAATGGTCATGGTCGGTACTATCATAGATGAAGGGGCTTCTGTGAGTATCCTTTCCTCAACTTCTTGGAAATCGCTTGGTTCGTCATCGTTTCTGCCTGAGATGCGAAATCTGACAGGCTTTGACAAAGGAACTAGTCAACCGTTAGGGATCCTTCCAAATTTGCCTATAACTTTGAGAAGGAAAACTGTTTATCTGAACATAATGGTAGTCCAAGGACCTTTAGATTATAATCTACTCCTTGGACGTGACTACATTTATAGCATGGGAGCTATCGTTTCCTCACTCTTTCAAGTAATGTGTTTTCCACATGAAGGCAAAATGGTCCAGCTCATAGACTATCTTTCATTCCCCGGGTCACACATAGCTAATAGTCAAGTGCTATCCCTAACTAGTTTTTTGCGCAAGGAATGTCTCATCAATCTCCAGTCCAACCATTTGATGAATGCAAGTGATTCGGTGATTGTGACTGAAACCTAGGGGGCATGCACCCTAGTCTGCTTCGGTAGAAAAACTTTGGGTATAGGGTAGGTTTCCGTGAAGGATATATGACTAGCCTGAGACACCTGTCCATTTAGGAAAATGGGATTAGATCGGAATAAGATTCCCTCATCAAGGTTAGGTGATTGGAGCTAGAATCACCTTCGTCTGATGGACTAAGCCGAGGAAGTGTTTCTGTATGCTGCGCGGATGGAACCATCTTGTGGATGCAAGAACTTCTATATGGTAGCCTGGAAACTCTATTTCACTATACCTGGGGGCATGCAAACCGTTTTGCATGCAAGTGAAGAGAGACCATTTATTTTCTTACTTTGTAGGTTCCTAACCCTTTAAACTCGTAGGATTGGTCATTCCTAGCTTGCATAATGAAAGGATCTGGAGCAAAGTTTTGAATGGGGCAAGCTCCCTAAAAAATGAACCTATCAATGAGACATCCTTATTATACAACTGGCACGAGCAGTGTTACGTGAAGTTTAAGCTCGTTAAAAATAAACCTAGCAATGAGCATATGTTCCACCAAAGTTTAAGCTCATTAAAAAATAACCCACCTTTGGTAAATAACCATTGCGATCGCATTATCATCAGCTTTTCAGCCTTGGTCATGTTCTTACCATCACCTCCATTCTGTTTTAGCCGATCATACGCCTCCATTTGATTGTTTGCCCCTTTTGAGGAATAGTTGCGACGAGTGATTCTTTTAGCCATATTCTTTACACTGCCGTGATTGGAAAGTTCCAAACCTTACTTGGAACCAGCTGCTACCCGAAAATATCGCTCGTTCCTCAAAAAACGAGTCTCCTTTAAGCTCTTTTCTTCTGACTCGTAAAATATGAAAAGATTGCAGAGCAATTGGCCTCTCCAGCTTGTTAAAGTGATCAGAAGTGTTATCCCTCTTCTAGATTTTAATCTTTTTGGACCTGAGGGATCATTACACAAAAATATCGAGTGCTTGTCTTGTTTGGCTCGTTAGAACTATCGAAAATTCATCCATTTCGTATTATTTTATACTTTTTCAGACTTAAGGGACTATATGGTGAAAAAGGATTATTGGAGTTTCCTTTCCGTCTCTTTTCAGACTCTCTAAAATTGAAAAGGATTGAGTTATCTTTGTTGTTAAACTCGTTAAAACAATAGCGACAAACTTGTCCATGCAGACAAAAGTGAGTTTCACTGTTGCTAGGCTCGTTAAAACATAGCGACGGGTTTGCCCGAAGGGCAAATTATAGAACAATCATATGTTATCCTCCTCAAGATTGACAAAAATAAAGAGGTATTGGTCAACAATGACTGGGGAAAAATTGGGAAGAAAACTTGAAGAAAATTGATTGGTAGCAAGTCGCTCTTGAACATGACACTTTCACTCCATCACCATGATTGAGTCGGGTTGGGTTATTCCATTCACCGGTCCTATTACCATTGGTCCACCGCACCATCCATTTTTGGGGTTAACACTACCAATCCATTTCAGTGTCACCGATATGTTCAAGAGAAGTCGCTCAGAGAATTCACCAACCTATCTTGTGTCTCATCCACTGCAATACCTTCACGCTTCATTCTTTCATGACTGCCAGCCTGAACCTTGTATCATCAGATTGTTTTCACCTCCACAAAATCATTTGCTTCATTTTGTGTCGTAGATTTCAGATTCATTAATTCCCTCCTATGACGGGTCACTTCTTGTTGACATCAGCTCATTATCCAAGAAGTCGACCTAGGAACAACCCTTTCAGTACTTTGAAGCTTGCATGCCTCAATGGCAAGTTTCTCACTTCCGGTGACAGGTTTACATCAATGGTCTTCGACCGAAAGATTTTGTGTGGTGTTTGATGCCAAGTCCCATTTTCACACCATGTAAATTGTACTGTCATACCGGTCATTATCATTATTGGTGATTCCTCTCGTGCCTGTTAACAACTTACATCAATGGCTGGTAATTAGGCGATGTCTTTCCATGTTCAACTCTAGAACATCTTTTCACATGGATCGACTTGTACTTCGGGTGAAGATTGAACGAGTTTGAAGACCCCAGATCTAGTTTCATCCATCCGGGCTGTGATATATTCAGGAAAATAAAGTAATCACATGTACATCATTGCTGCACAGATAATCATCCAAGCCAAAGGATGATGGCTCTACCAGAACCATCAGTCTGCCACATAGACGGTTATCTGTCCTATGTACATGAGAATGAATTTATAAAGCTGAGCATGGGAATGCCCGACTCAGCTAGATCATGAAGATATTATGAAGATAGTGTATTGTATTGTATCTTATTACAGGTCGCCTCCTAGTTTGAAAAACCTCGGATCCTCATGATAAAGCATTTCACCTGACATCAAAAAGATTTATGACCTCATGCTTTAGGGGGCAACTGTTATAGACATATTTGGGCACTGCAACTTCAATCACATATGTCCATAAACCAAGGGCTTCTAAGTCCCTAAAAGTGTTGTTTCATACCCTAAAGGAGCAAGGTCAGCTGATTACATCATCTCCTAAAAGTTCTCCATGAAAAACTGCTCAGAACTGATCAAAACTAGACCATACAGACTGCTCAGTGCTAAGGGTGTGATGCATCTCACCTGCCACATGCAAAAAGTGTGATGCATACTAAAAATCCCTTCTATGGGGTGCAATGAGCGAGAGTAGATAAATGGCAGAGACAGTTTGCAAGGTGGATGGTCATGGAATCTTCTAGAAACTTCTCCTATGACACTTGCCTCTTTGAATTCGCCTAGGGATGAGTAAGAGATCATGAATCTCCAAGTGGAACCAAGGTCTATCAAAGAGAGGACACTAGTCAAAATCCCAAAAGCTGACTCACCCACCTGCAAACATCTATATATGGATCCCTCATCCCAGAGATCCAGGAGGCTGGAATATTGTATTTTGCAGGGAAGTGTTGTTGGTTTATTTGTGGAACATCATAGTGTTGGGTGATCTAAGATTTTCATGAGGTTAAGAAGGGCTTTCATGCTGAGGGGATGACGCTGGGTTAGATCAATGGGTTGTAATCCTCTCTTCTACTCTTTCTATCAATAAAGCTATTTGAGTTTTCCTCCACATTCTTGTATGTCTGAGTTGATATATGCATTTGTGTGGTCAATATATATCTGGTCCTATATTGTTTATGATTTTAGATCTCTGTGCTTTAATGGCATTATGCTGCTTTGACTCTATAGGTGTTCTTTGAAGCGGGACAAGCAAGGAAGGAGCGGCAAAGATCTGTCAGAGGGGAGAGGAAACAAGCAAGGAGCCAAGCGAAAGACTGAGGTTGGTACTCTCTTATTCTCTCTCATCTACTTCTCATAAAGGAAAATGCAAGTAACTTTAGTTTGTTTGTTTCTAAGATAGCTACCCATCTTAGTGGGACTAGAAGCTCTGAATGGACACTAGTTTTCCTGATAACACCAAGACTGGTCAAAATGTGCAAAATGAGGCTGCCTGAATGTAGAGTGTTGTTGCAGTCAACTTTTGAAGGTCTTCCACAACTCCAAATTGAGCTCATGATAGCTCATTGGAAATATCTTTGTGTCTAGTTATAATTTCACTCATCAAGCAAGTCATTTTGCCAACCAAGCTAGGAGAAATATTGATTTTCCCAAGGTCACTCCAGAGGTGCAACAATTCTCATGAGGCAACTATATTTTTGAAATTTCTATAAAACCGTGAAGCCTGTGTAAAAAGTGAAGGAGGTTGTTATTCCTTAGCCTATTATGGACAAAAACCTCTCTCATGTTTGTCAAATTCATCTTCTATTTCTCAAAAACATCATTTGAGTAAAACCTATCCCGATGTGTGGAATATGGTATTTGTCGAAATGAAGTGAAATGAAGGGGATAAGGGACTTCTAAATTCTTGAAGAAATTTTGGGAAGTAGGGAGGGATCTTAGAAAGAAAGGGAAAGTGTAATTTCAAATGTTGAGTGAGGGGAAGGGGTCCAAAAGGGCTAAACACAGGCCTAGCCTAGAAAATTGTTAAATTGTAGCAAGAAACTAGGGTTTGTGGGAATATGAGGAATTTGAGGGATATTAATGGTTGGAAGTGTTTGATAAGGTACATTAAGGATAGGGGAATGTTTATGAACATTCAGACACAAGTTTTGTTGATGATTTGACCATCCAAGAGAAATTACCTTCAAAACCCTAGGAGAGAGAAATGAGCCTTACCCAAGTACAACTAAAGCATGAACAAGGTGTAAAATGACCTATTGGAACCTAAAATGATGATGAACACTCTTGAATGATGGTACACTCAGTTGAATGGTGACATGGACCGACATTTGGAAAACTTTGGAAGGAGTGAAAACAAACCCTAGACCTAGTGGGACCTAAAACCCTAAAACTATCATTTCGGTACATGGAATGAAACAGAATGACAGTAAATGACCTAAACATGTGAAAATAGGCCAGAAGGTAAATACTATGAGGAAAATTGATAATGAACCACTACCATCAGTTGATTCATGACCTAATGGAATGCAGTTGATCAGATGGGACACCTAATATGCATGCAAAAAGAGAAATTTGATCATTGATGGAGGGATGAAGATACCGACACTAACATGGGTTCCAATGGGGATGGTAGCTCCTGGGAGGTGCCAAGAACCACATATATTTGGGAGAGCATACTAGGGCCTTATCCATTAGGCAATATCGAATCAATATATTGGCAACAAAAACATCAAAACTCAAGACTCAAGATTCAAGACTCAAAACTCATAACTAAAATGAAGCTAACACGATACTAAAACACAACTGAAAAACTGGACAATATGCTCAAAATAGAGCTTATTCAAATAAAACCTACTCTAGTCATTCCATTCATCATCTAATCAAGTGAAATGAACAACCAATGCAACCGAGTAAGCATTCTGGCTGTTGTTTGCATTCTCCAAAAGTTTTTGCTTATGAACAATAAGAGAGAACTACTGAAAGGTAACTCCCATGAAAACTTGTAAACAAATCCATTGAATAATATGTATTCTCTATCCGACTCCAAAAACACTGCATAAGGATCTTGAAATTCATGCACACTGGGACTTGGCTCATCCGATGGACTACTTTTCTTCTCCTCGTACCATGAATGCAAACTTTCATCTGAGATTTGTGAAAAGACTCTTGCTGATAATGAAAAAGAAACTGGCTGCTAGATCAAACTTTCAACACTTTTTTCAAGCTCATAGTTAGCTAATGACGAAGGACTTTGACTGCAGACATCATCCAACATATCAGCTATTGGATCGTGAAAAACTTGAAAATACTGCTGCAACCCATTTTCTATTGGTTCCGATGAGATTACATGATTTCCTACAGGCTGCTCATTTGAATATATACTATGCAATTTTCCCTTCAAAAACTAAAATGATTCAAAACAGAATGGAACAGAATCATCTTGCATCATTTGATCATATGGTCTAGCTTCCAAGTCTTCATCTGCAACTTGATAATCAATGGCATTCAGGGGCTGCAACTCTAGATATGAAAAGTCTTGAACAAGGTTTTCATTACCCTCAAGATGGTCCAGATCAAGGCTTGTCGACACTTGACTTTTGATTGCATGAAAGTTGTCTCTGATGAACTGAAACAAAGCAAAACAAAAAAGCAAAGATCCTTCACTTACTTCAAAATGTGCTGCACTTTCCTCCCCACTTCCATGGCTGATATGCATCAGCTGATCACTGTATTCAAGCTGCTTAAAGTGAACTTCCTCCTTCCACAAAACCAACTGCTGATTTATCTGCAAAAGTAGCTTCTATTTGAAGGACATAATCATCATCATACTGATCAAACTAAGGCAAATCACCAGTAAAAAATACATCATCAAGCATGCATGTCATATCAACAGATCTCTCTTCTCCAAGATGATCTATAAAAAAATCATTATCAGGTCTATGACAACTGGGATAAGAAACAAAATTTTTTGGATCAACAACTTGTTCTTCTTCAATTAGCGAGCCATGGGCTTGAACATTATACTCATTCCTTGTGGTGATCCTTTGCATCATCTCTTCCACTGCACTTACCAAAATGTCGAGCTTTACCTTTAAATATGTTGATTCCTCTAGATCTATGTTCTTCATCTCTTCTTCCTTCAATTTTTCCCTTCTGATCAAAAAATTAGCCTCTACATTTACTGCACTATTTTTCATCTCCTCAAGTGTTGCAAGGTTTCTTTCCCTCAGCTGAAACTCCATTTCTAGATCAAAGGCTTCCGGGTAGTGCAAGAGAGTAGATCCAGGAGGAGGTCTTATATTAATCGGCATCAAAAAAGAGACTTGGTTAAATTTGGAAGAAAATTGTTGTACTATCTCCCCTAGCAAACTTTTTAGCTGGTTATACTCTTCAATAATCAAGAAAGGGTTTTGTATGACCACCCACTTGAGGAAAACTTTGATGAATTGCTGTAAATATGAGATGCTCACATCAAGTAGGGTTTTGAACCAACTCTTGAATTTGCCTTGCAAAGAAAGAGAAAAAAGCCTAATACTGAAATCCTCTTCATCAACTTCAAAAATTTCAAGAAAAGACTCAAAATTTAGTACATGTCTTTCAGCAGTGATGTTGTTGTGTTCACCATCAAATCTTGGTAGATCTAGGTCATTATTTTTAGGGAAAGCATGGAATATAGGAGGTAAAATTAGAGGATTGTATTGATATGGACTTTTACAAGGTATAGGGGTATGTACAGGAGGTATAGAATCAGTCTTGGTCTCTTGAGGCTCATCAGTTTGAAGACGGTAATCAAAAGCTTTAGAAAAAGGGTCTTGATTAAGCTCAAAGGCATGAAAATCTTTGGCATTCACAATATTCAAAGGGAAAGCATCAAATGCAGGTCGAGGATCTTTTCTCAAATACAATATACTTTGGAAAGCCTTCTTGACATTCTTGGGAAAAGAGAAGAAATAATTTATAACAAAGAACAAAATGTCTTGGATGAAATTCCAACTTGAATACCTGATATTTCTATATTGCCCTTTCATGTTTCTGCTCGTCAGGTTCATCCTCTAGTTGAGTCCGTGGGTTTGATCTCAAAACTGATTTAGAGTCGCCAGGTGAATGATTTCAACCTTCCTGTGTTTGATCATTGTCCACCATCAACAATCAAATCTGAACTTGATGCATTTTGCCGAGGAACATAAAACTACATTCCCCAGTATGGTCACCACTATGTTAGTGCCTAAATCTACCTCAGGCTGAAGGAAGGCAAGTCTAGGGTAACATCAAACCATGCTTAACCTGGTAGCTAGCCCTACCAGGTTGGGGGAGGGCTCTCTCCTTGTCAATATCAATGAAAATTTATCAAGGAAGGCTTGAGATGACTGATATAAAATCTAATTTTAGGCTAGGTATGCTTGCTCAGAGGAATTTGTTTGATTTTAATGGTTGCTTGTTGTATCAAATGAGGAAGGCAACTTTGGGTTCGAGAAATCAACACAGATTTGCAGAGTTTTCTATGGGGCGAGGTAGAAAAGTGTTTTAGAACTTTGAAATGAGTGTAATGGTGAGTCTAAAGACTGGTGAGGAATTGGAGATGGCATGCAAGTGTCATGAGTCCTCTTCAGACAGTAGAAAACATGTAAAACTAAATAAACCCCAAGGCAGAGCACTGAAACATCAATGGATTCTACCTTTTACACTTGATTCATTTATTTATGTAGAATAAGAGAAATGATGGCACACATAAACATAATATCAACTGAATTATAGAGAAGAAAACAATGCTAATTCACATTACCACAAGAATCCCACAAAATGCTGCAAAACCCTGGTTTATTTCCTTGCCAAATTGTAGAAGTGATGTACAATAGTGCTCAATGTATCCACAAGAGTCCAACATTGACAAATGACTAATAAAGCTCAAGATATAGGCATAAAATCACATATGCTAGCCATCATGGGTTGAATCCATGAGACAAGGAGTTGTTTCAACAAGATCTAAACTAGGAACTGAAAAATAGGCAGTGGAACAACTTACCTCTAAAACTATGGAAACTGATTCATTCATCCTCAAACCAAATCTACTGATGTATCTACCTCGTTAAGTCATTTTTCATCATTTTTACATCATATTACATCAAGTCACATCATATTACATCATGAATTTACCAAGGAGAGAAGAAAAAGTCAAACTGGTAGAAAACTAGGTGAAATTCTGAGTTTTTAAGCAAAATTGGCAAAATTTTGCTTGATGCGCAACACCATTTCAAGGTTGGTTTTGGAGGCCTTCCACTCATCCAAATCAGGCTCAAGATACCTTGTTGGAAAGCCCTTCCTGTATAGTTTCTAGAACACTTTGAATTTTTTGATTTGGAGGTCATTTCCCCCCTCAAAAGTGGATTCTCCGAAGACTAGTTCTTGTGTGTCCAAAAAGTGGCAAAGAGGGAATGTTTTAAGTGTTTTTTGCCCTTTAGGTGACCCAGATCTCCTCCAAATTTCATGAAATTTTCTGGGTTTCATTGTTTTTCCATGAGGAATCCAAAAATTCAAGCCATTTTGCAAAATAATGAGCCAACTCAATGCGCAGAGCCGGTGGCCCTGCACATCAGCTGAAAATCCCTGTGTTTTTAATTACAAAATTTGAAAATTCTCAAAAATTCTCAAAAATTCTTCACCTTTGGCAAGAAGTAATCATATTAAGTGCTTTGTTGAGCTAATGAAGCTTCATCCAAGATTTTTAGTTTATATTGTTCTTTCTTGATCCTCAAGGCTGTCCTTAATTTAGCTTTTAGCCTCTTTGTCCTTGCATTGCAGATTTTGTTCTGGGTTAGGTAGTAGTAGGCCATGTGGTGGAGCATCTTTTTCTCTTTGTTTTCCTTCTCCGGTAACCTCTCCAAGTGCATATTCACCTTCTCCAACAATTATTCTGGGTCAATTTCTTGTTCAATGGATGTCAACTTGCCCTTTGCCCTCTTGGACCTTTACCAGTTTTCTTTGATGATTTGCTGCTCCATGGGTTCTTGTTTGTCAGTAAGTTGCTTGTTTTCTTGCTCTATATAGTTGATAATATATCTAGCTTTGGCCACTTTATCATTAGACATATGAATATGATCCTCTTGCTCTTTCAAAGGCATGTTTTGAGCTAAGGATGGGCTGTCAAGATCAATTACTTGAGTGTGATGAGGTGGCATATCATCATCATGCTCCTCAAGCTGAAAATCCCTCTCAACATCATCACCAAGCTCCTCCTCTGTAACCATTCCTTTTCCTTTGTCAAGCTACTGCAAGATCCTTTCCCTAGAGCTGTCACTTAGGGTGTCTTCTTCAAAATCATACTCACTGCTTCTTTCCATGATGTTTGTCTTAATGATGTAATGTGATGATGGTATAGTGAATAATGACAATGGGCGAGGACAAAGAAGATGAGTATGGAGAGATTTTGCAAATGGAACAACAATAATGAAGTGGAGTAGGGGAATGAAGGGAAAGATTTAGGAAATTAGGGTTTTGACTTATGAGGGACTTAGGGTTTAATGAAGGGAATTAGTTTCTTAGGGGAATAGAGAAAGGGAAAATGGAATTAATGGGTAGTTTTAGGGCAATGAAGTTTAGGAAAAGGGAAAAAGGGTGTTTTTTACAATGAGGCGAAATAGAGAATGGAGGCAAACTAGGGTTTTGATTTTAGGAAGCAAAACTCATGAACAAAACATGGAAAAGACTTATTTCAGCTTAGGATAGATACACACTTACTTGTAGGAGGTAAATGCAGCAATGAGAGTGATTGGAGGTGAAGTTTTAGGGTTTTGAGGAGTTATTGGCCAATGCGCAACACCACCAACCCAATGCACAGCCTCCCTGATGTGCAGTGCCAATGTAATTTAACACTGGCAAAAATTGCCTAATGCGCAACGCTCCTCTGATGCGTAGCGCCAACCCTCTAATGCGCAGTGCCTCCCTGATGTACAAAACCTTTTTGCAGATAAATTTTGAAGGCCTTCCTAGTGTCCAAATTTGTTCAAGATATCTCGTTGGAAATATTATTGGGTCTGCTTTCCAAAACATCTTGAATTTTTCAATTTGGAGTTCATTTGCCTTGTCAAAAGTCAAATCTCCCAAGACTAGTCAAAATGTGCAAAATGAGGTTGCTTGAATGCAGAGCGCTGTTGCAGTCAACTTTTGAAGGTCTTCCTCAACTCCAAATTGGGCTCATGATAGCTCATTATAAATCTCTTTGTGTCTAGTTATCATTTCACACATCGAGGAAGTCATTTTGCCAACCAAGCGAGGAGAAATATTTATTTTTCCAAGGTCACTCCAGAGGTGCAACAATTCTCTTGAGGAAACTATATTTTTGACATTTCTCTAAAACCATGATACATGTGTAAAAAGTGAAGGATATTTTTCTTCCTTGGCCTGTTATGGACAAAAACCTCTCTCACTTTTTTCAAATCCATCTTCTATTTCTCAGAAATATCATTTGAGTAAAACTTATCTTGATGTGTGGAACAAGGTATTTGTCGAAATGAAGTGAAATGAAGGGGATAGGGGACTTCTAAATTATTGAGGAAATTTTTGGAAGTAGGGAGGGATGTTATGAAGCAAGGTAAAGTGTAATTTCAAATATTGAGTGAGGGGAAGGAGTCCAAAAGGGATAAACACAGGCCTAGCCTAGAAAATTGTCAAATTGTAGCAAGAAACTAGGGTTTGTGGGAAAATGAGGAATTTGAGGGATATCAATGACGGGAAGTGTTTAATAAGGTACATTAAGGATAGGGGAAGGTGTATGAACATCCGAACACAAGTTTTTTTGATGATTTTACCATCCAAGAGAAATTACCTTCAAAACCTGAGGAGAGGGAAATGAGCCTTACCCAAGTACAACTGAAGCACGAACAAGGTGTAAAATGACCTATTGGAACCTAAAATGATGATGATCACTCTTTGAATGATGGTACACTCAGCTGAATGGTGACATGGACTAACATTTGGAACACTTTGGAAGGAGTAAAACAAACCCTAGACCTAGTGAGACCTAAAACCCTAAAACTGTCATTTTGTACATGGAATGAAACAAAATGACAGTAAATGACCTAAACATGTGAAAATAGGCCAGAAGGTAAATACTATGAGGGAAATTGATAATGAACCACTACCATCAGTTGATCCATGACATAATGGAATGCATTTGATCGGATGGGACACCTAATATGCACGCAAAAAGAGAAATTTTATCATCGAAGGAGGGATGAAGATACCGACACTAACACCCACTATTTCTAGTGAGTACCCAAATTATTTCTAAATCACAAGCTTGAAGGGGATAACATATGCTTGTCATATAAGTTCATCCTTGAAATGAATCCATCTTAGTAAGTTTTATGAGTCTTAGGAAGGAGAAACTTGGTCTTGTCTTGGTGACAAGTCTTTCATTGTTTCAACTTTTACGAGTCTGAGGGAAGAATAACTCGATATATTTTTCATATTTAGAGAGTTTGAAAAAGAGACAAAAAATAAAAATCCATTAGGTCCCTTTTCTTAATTTGTCTCTCGAACACAAAAAGGTAGAAAATAGTATTCGAGAGAACCTCTTGACCATGTTGACCAAAGTGTTCCTTTTTCGTAAATAGTCAATCCCAGCCTGAAAAAGGGGTAAACGCATACTGAGATGATGTTAATTAATTTAATTTAATGATTTTGAAAAGACAATTACTCGACGATATTTTCATATTTCGAGAGTCCTAAAAGAGTTGAAAGATGACTGCCCCTAGAGGAACGAGTGGTATAAAATGATAGCAACTGGTTCCGGTGATGATGGAATTGCTCAAAACATGCAAAGGTCAAGAGGCTGGCTAATAAGACCACTCATTGCAGATGGTCCTCAGGCAACCAAGTGAAAGCCTATGATTGACCAAAGAGATGGTGACGATAGAAAGGTAAAAACCAAGGCTCATCTAGCAAAAACAAGCTGATAATATGACAATCACGAGAGGTAAAATGGGAATGGTTTAATTTTTACACAATATTGAAACAAGGGAAACTATGTTTGAGTATACTTGAAGATGGTTTCATTTTTTCACGATCTTGACACAAGACAAGGAAATCTACTCCAAACCATTGGTCATAGACCAAAAGAGGCCATGGAATCTAAGATGTTCTCATCAGATGGGAGAACAACACTATGGAAGGGACACATGTACAGGAATCCAATGGAAAAATTGGGTTCCAATGCCCCCAGTACATGGTGTACTACACCTACTAGATCATCAATAGACGTGGGCATAGAACATGTGGCCACATAATTAACTTGTGGCGGGGGTGATACCGCTTGCACATAAGAACCATTTAGGGATGATGGTTGGGTGGGAGTTGATTTAGGACCAATCAATGTAAGATGATCAATGATCACAATTATTCCTTCATGTGAGAAACACATGACTCGAAAGAGGGAAGAGACAACAGCTCCCATGACATAAACATAGTCACAGCCAAGGAGTAGATTAAATTATAAAGGGACTTGGACAACCATCATGTCTATATAGACAATATTTCCTTCCAAAGTAATAGGAAACTTAGGAAGGATCCCTAATGGTTGAATGGTTCCTCTATTAAAAGTTAATAGATTCTGGGTGATGGGGACAAGTTGAGGAGAACCTAAATCTTGCCAAGCAGTTGAGGACAGGATGCTAATAGATTCACCCTTGTCTATGACTATGATGGGAATGGGCATATGGTAAGCTTGTACTGTAATTTGGAAAGGCACATAACACAAAAGACGATATCCTACTAGTCGACTCCAATCAAAAGGGGTGACTAAACTACTTGAAGGGGGTGTTGTAGGAACGTGAGAGCTGCCTTCCTGCACTATGGGAACATGAGAACTACTCTCATGCACCTCATGAATGGGAGGATTTCCTTCCAATTCATTCAAAACTGAAGAAACTAGAAGAACCTGAGTAGTATGAGGTTAACTCTTTACCAGAAAGGTACGATTAAATGAAGGTGGAGCAAAGTCTACCACTTTCTCAACCAATGGTTGGTTAATAATCGACTCACGAGACTCACTTTCAGAGAGAGTGGGATTGACCAAAGATGGATTTTTATCAATCACTTGATCAACTAGAAAAGTATCAGGGGAAAGATTTCGATATCCAACTGGAAGATGAGGCTAGGAAGCTGTAAGGTTTTCCAACTCTGTGGAAGCTTCATCCATAAGAGGACAAAGGTGAATGGGATGATTACCTTCACACAACTTATAGGGAAATTAGACTTTTCCCTTTTTCCCATGGAATTTATTATTACTAGTTGAAGGTTTATCAAAAGCATGATTGCCAGAGGTTGATGACAAATGTCGATGTGAACCTGTGGACCACACTTCTAAGACCTTGGGAATACCACGAAAATTTCGAAGAATTTGGTTACCCTTACATAATATGCAAGGGAATTTTACTTTCTGCGGTCTGGTTGGAATATTTTTCTACATCAGTTTCATATGTAGCAATGGTTTCTTGTTTGCCCCCTTGCTTATTTTTCTTCTTCTTCTTTGAACTCTTCTTATTCTTAGCTTCCTCGTTACTAGAATCCAAACTTTCACCAGGCAAAGAGGAAGAACGAGGTGAAGAAATAGATGAATAAGGCAAAGGGTCAACTTTAAGATCAACTGGAGGTTGATGTTGTTCAGGTGGAGGATAACTCAGTTGAAAAGTAGTTTGGACATTTGGAATAACTGAGGTCGAAAACAACCAAACTGGCAGACCAATGGTCAATCTAGGAAGAGACAACGTTGCCATATAGGGAGCACTAGTATTTCCAAAAGAAGGAAAAGAACTACGATTCCCATTAAAGGGGTTTCCTTGACTGGTAGACTAAGGAAATGTTGCCATCAGTATCAATCTAAGATCTACTAAGGAGTATTTCCACAGGAAGGATGTTTTTCCATGGTCAATTAATTGATTTTATAACTTTAATAAAAATAAATAAAAAAGGGATAATCTAGGCAAAAGGTGTTACCAGGTATCCGTGTACGTTATATACACCTTAACCAAAACCAATAACTTAACGCATGACGACCAATCTCCTCAAATGTTGTGTTCGGTGTATTATGTTTACAACACGACTAACTCAGTTACTTATGGATAAAAGATAGCAACCTAGTGGGGTCTCCCAATATATACTCGATGGTATGGGAGCACAAGTCCATGTTAGTCCTGTCTAATGCATAATCGTTTGGTGAGAGCATTCCGATACACTTACCATATTGAAGTGCCTCTGATATACCCGAAAGTATTGGAGAACCTTCGATATACTTCCATACTTGAACGAGATTTCACCCCCTGGATACAATGCAAGCAGTTAATGACAACTTCTAGGTTTAAAGACACTAGAACACATCTCTAGCCTAGACCTCTAAATTTTCGCATTAAGTTCCAAATGCTCCTTAGGTTAATTGAGGTAAATTTTAAGTTTATCCTCAATTATGTTTTGGTTTTAAGGCTCAAAACGATGTCACTTGAATCCCTAAGATGCAACTATATGAGAAAAAAAAATCTTTTCATTTGACGAAGGCTAAACTATTGAAGGAAGAGATACTAAAGGTTTTATCCCCGTACAAAAATTACCTGCATAAGAATTCTAAAACATAGAAAATACACAATGTGAGAGCATAACATATAAAACACATATACGCAGAGATTTTCCCACTGGATCCCAAAATGGGGACTACCAGCTTGATTTTTCATTATATTCCTTTCAATGTTACAATACATATTTATACATGCCGAAGCATCCAATACCATGGACCGAAAACTATTACGTCCAAAACCATGGACCGAAAACCATAGGTAGGTCCGCCTGACCTAATATAGGGTCCAAAAAAATTTTCCCGGGGCGTTGTCTCGGACCCTGTAGAGGGGGGCTACCCAACCCCCTCAAATCCCCTGGACAAGGGGGGTTACCACGCCCCTTGTGACCCCCTTACTGCGTAATCGGCGCAACAAAAGGGGGGCTCCGCGCCCCCTCTAACCCCACAGTTTACTATGTAGGTTAGTTGTGGAAAGAATATAACACAACCCAACATTCTCCCACTTGTTGTTTTCTTTCCACAGGGGGACATAAGAGATCTTAGTCATTTTTCTACCCCTAAAATGCCCATTGTTTCTCTACACCAAGAGAACTTCTCAGAGCTCATAGATTTTGTTAATGTATCTACAGTATTCTTCAAAGTGTCCACCTTTACCAGCAACATCTTTTTGTCTTCTATGATATCCCTCACAAATTGATATTGAACATCAATGTGCTTTGTCTTTGAATGATAAGCAGGGTTCTTTGCCAAGAAAATTGCACTTTGGTTGTCACAGTCTATCCTTATAGCTCCTTGTACTAACCCCATACTTGAACACAATCTCTGCAGCCAAACTGCTTCCTTACTTTCATGAATGGCTGCCATGTATTTTGTCTCTGTAGTTGATAATGCCACTACAAATTGTTTCTTACTCATCCAACTGACTACACCTCCAAATAGGTTGAACACATACCCACTTGTATATCTTCTCTGATCCAAATCTCCAGCCTAGTATGCATCAATAAAGCCAAGGATATCCAAAACTTTGTCCAACCCTAATCTTCCTTGGTAGCACAAACCATAATCACTAGTGCCATGCAAATACATGAAAACCCGCTTCACTGCTGTCCAATGCTCCTTCCTTGGTTTTGACATAAACCTACTCAATACTCCCACTGCATGTGCAATGTCTGGTCTAGTATAGATCATTACATACATCAAGCTACTGACTGCACTTGCATATGGAACATGGGTCATATCCTCTTCCTATTCTTGTGTCTTAGGACACTGTTCAACAAATAACTTTACGCCTATAGGAATAGGAACCTTCACCGGTTTACTATCCTGCATATTAAACCTCTGCAGTATTGTCTTGGCATACTTCCTTTGGTTTAACTAGAGCTTCCTCTTTTCCCGATCTCTCTTAATATCCATGCCCAAAATATAGTTTGCAACACCAAGATCTTTCATGTCAAATTTGGAGGACAATTGGGTCTTCAAATCTTAGATAATTTCTTTGTCATTTCCAACTAGCAACATATCATCCACATACAAGACCAGATAAATAACACGGTCTTACAATACACATAGTGATCTGCTTTGCTTCTGGTGAAGCCAAGTCCCCATATAAATGTATTAAATTTCTGATACCACATCCTTGGTGATTGTTTTAACCCATACAAAGACTTCTTTAACTTGCATACCAATTCTTTCTTACCCTTCACAGCAAAGCCTTCAGGTTGCTTCATGTACATTTCCTCTTCCAAATCCCCGTGAAGAAATGTTGTCTTAACATCCATCTATTCTACCTCAAAATCAAAAACAGCCGCAATAGATAAAACTAATCTAATAGAAGTTACCTTGGCAAGAGGAGAAAAAATATCACCAAAATCAATTCCTAGCACCTGGGAATAACCTTTTGCTACCAACCAAGCTTTGTATTTCTCCACCTTCCCTTCTGCATTTGTCTTCTTCTTGAAC